>PPNJ02000055.1:0-38970 GCA_003707215.2 Phaffomyces thermotolerans | reverse complement strand
TTTATTTGAACATGATCAATATATTCAGAGTCTTTTGGAGACATTTGTTTTAAAAGAGTTGAGTTTTCAATTGTGATGGTATAAGCACGGAATGTATCTAGGTAATCATTCACTTTAAGTTCATAATTATCAAAAATAATATTGTGATTTTTCAAGGTACTGGAAATTGCAGAAAGTAATGAATCATATTTTTCTAAATTTTTGATATTGAAGTTCAATCTCAAATCCAGCTCTTGTGTATTCCAGTAAGTCGAGCTTATTTTCTCAATTTCTTGAGTTTTGTTGTTTTGTTGATTGTCAGATTGAGATCTTGATGATTGTGGTTTCAAATGTGTTGTGGTTGGATTTCTTTTTGATCTTGCATTCCACTTGTTGAATCTTTTGTTTTTAGAAGTATTTGATGAGTCAGTGTCTGAGGAATGACGTTTTGATGATGATGATGATGATGATGATTTTCTATACTTTGAATGTTTTACAGAAGATTCTTTTCTCAAACCATTCCCAATAGCAATCAATATTTTCTTTCTCTCTTCTTCTCTGACTTTCATTTCTTCGTCTTTCTCTGAATCTTGGCCATTTGATTCTGAAGCGTCTAAAGATTTTTTTAAATGGATAAGTTGACGTATAAATAGTGTAATAGGATTGTCTGCTTCACTATTGCCTCCACTAACCATCTTTTGGGAATCTTGTAGGGAGATTTGGAAAGAACGCACATTAACCGGAATTTCCTTGCAGAGTTTAGTCTCCTCTTCCATCATGACTTCTATTGTAGCAAGCTGTGCAATATTTGCACTTTTTTCAACTTTAACCTTGTTCAAAGCAATGTTAAATTCCCAAACCAACAATCTGGAATTTGAAAAGTGATAAAGAAATGTGGTATTATACCAAGTGCCATGAGTTAAATATCTGATAGCTTGACGAACAGAGCTCGAAAAGCCTGATTTTTTTAATAGATTGTGAAATTCTAAACTTTTGTTGGACTCACTCAACTTGATACTATCACTTTTGTAGTTCTTTGCAAAAATCCCTTTAAACTCTAGTGGGACAATTAACCTTTCATTTCCATTTTGACGTAAAGAAGCATCTGGTTGTAAAAAGCATTTAGCTTTGACTCCACTTAACAAGTTAAAAATTGATGGTATTCTCTTTTCTGGTTGAAGGGTTATTCTAGGGCTTAAATCTATCAAATATTTCCAGCTTTCTTTGTGATCATTATGGCGGTAGTGAAATAATAACATCATATTGTATACCTCTAATAATTCAGATAAAATGATTGTGACAATATTTGTGACCGTCGTTTCACTGTTTTCTCCATGTTTTGGAGTGATTTCGCCAGATAACACATTGAAACAACTAAAGAATATATTATTCAACTGGGAAATACCAGTTTCAATTTTCTCTTTAATGATAACAGATACACAATAAACATAGCTTTGATAGATACTTGAAAATTCAAGTAAAAGAGCTTTATCATCATCATCAGTATCAAACTGATATTTTGGGTGGCTATCAAAATAATTATCTTCATACGTCAGTCCACCCATGCCGTGTGATAATCTGGTATCAACTTTATATGCTGGGGTTCTGTTTGAAATTAGAGCTCTAAATATAACCAAAGGTGCAGTTTGTACAACCTGTAGATATGAATCTTCAGCAACGTCTTTTTCAAACATATTATAATCTTGATTGAGTTTTTGCTCTTCAAATATATGACGGAAAACAGATGAATACCTCAAGATCGTAGCTTCAAAATGCTGAATTAGATAGTTTGAAGAAATATTATAGCCTGACCCAGTGCTAAAGTCATTATTTAGATAACAGTTTTTCAATACTTCGACATTATCTAGAATTTCCTGACGAATATCAACCATTTTCTTATCAATAACAGCTACTTCAATAATGATTGATTTATTTTGCTTTTGAAGAAACTAAAAGAGATCAATTATGTTTTGTTTTTTTTACAATTGTTTTTGTGTTTATTATACATTTTTTTCTGTCAGATTAATAAAATAATACTATTTCTTTTAAATTTTATTAGTTGATAGAACATGTCAAATAGGTAAATATCTCATGATCTTAAAACTTCAGTAATTCAATAAGGGATATAAATAATATGAGCATTTAATAGAATGAAACATCAAATAATTTTATGTTTTTGATTATCATACTCCACAAAATGACTGTTGTGGTGGAACTAACTTTATAAAATTAGTATTCTTGATTTTATTCTAGTTCATTGGTGTAAGATCATTTGTGACCAGATCAAATTTATGTGACAAATAGCATAAAAATCTAAATACCTACTTACTTAAAGGTTTTATAGAAACAAATAGAATCTAGAGGTAAAGTTATAGATTGACCATATGAAATGCAAAAAAAAAAATCATATTTTTTTTTTTTCCATGAGAGTTTCAATCAAACAATCGAATAAATATCAATTCTATTAGGAACTAATGTTGGTTCTATTTTTGTAAAGTAAACATGAAAAGAAACAATTTACTAAATAATAAATATCTAAATACTAAATGAACACTGAAATACACACATAAAGAATATCTAATGTAATGTAAATTCTATAAGTATGAATAAATGAGTAAAACAATATACTCATTGTTATAATGCAGGCTTAAATTTTTTTTTTTTTTTGTCTTTTTCTTTTCAAAATCATCACTTTTATTTTTGGATATCAAAGACAGAAGTTTCTCCGTTGAAAGCAACAGATATCAATACACCATCTCTGATATCGATCTGTAATACTTTCTCACGTTCGTTGTCGTCATTATTATTCTCATTATCATCATTCTTTAAAACTTGAACAATCTTTTTAGTTTGTAAATCCCATATGATTAATTTGCCCATCTCATCTCCAGATACAACGTAATCACCACCAATGAAACCTAGATTACATGTATATTTCTGTAATGACGCCCCTTGGTAAGTTTTAACAACTTTATTATTCATATAATCCCATAATCTTATGGTATTATCTAAAGTTGCAGCTAATAAATATTTTGAATTTGGAGTGAATTTGAGATATGAAACCGGGAAAGATGAAGAAGTTGTGAATTTATCATAGATTAAAGTCTTTAAACATTGACCAGAATCCGTATCGAATAATCTTATTAATCCATCATAACTTGCACTGGCGATAATTGAATCATCCCAGCTTAGATCCACACTGGCAATTGGGTCACTATGAGCACTTAAAGTCTTGAGACACTTCCCAGTCATCACGTTCCAGATTCTGATTGCCTCATCGGCAGAACCAGAGATCAATAAATTTCCTTTATGGTTGAATTTGATAGTTGTTATATGATAAGTATGACCAGTTAATATTCTTACACAATCAGCAAATTCCACGTTCCAGATACGAATTGTGCAATCGTCTGATCCAGAAGCAATATATTTCGAGTCAGGACTCCAAGATAGACAAGATATCCCATTTGAATGTTTTATTGGGAAAGTTGATATGAGTTCACCGTTTGATAAAGAATGGATTTTGATGGTTTTAGCAGTGGAACAAGTGGCATAAAAGAGGCCATTAGGTGAAATCTGCACGTCCGTGAGATAGAAGTGGTTTCCAGTTGGCTGAATGAGTTTGTAATTCAAAGAGAGCATTGATGCCAAAGAGTGAAATGAGTAAGTTAAAAAGTAGTGAAAATTTGTAGCCCTGAAGAAATTCTAACTCTCGCCACTTTTTATTTATTTATTTTAAACATACATTTTATATACTAAAACATCAACAAAAAAAAAATGTCACTAAGAATCGTGCCTGAGAACTCACAACACTCGCAGGTGAACTCAGTCAAGTTTGGACCTGCTGCTCCTTCTGCCCCTGGCTTGCAGGACACTTTGAGAAGCAACGAAGGTCCGTTATCAATCTCATCAAAGATCAACAACAGACACCCATTGGAAGGTCGTCTTGCACATTGGGAACAGACTCAGCATGACTTGAAGATGGAGACGTACAGACGGGTGTTTGGTGCAGCTGAACCTATAAGAAGAACGATGGAGCTCAAGATTGTGGAGAATGACTTTAGTCCTTGCGTAGTTGGTGGTGGATCCAATCTTCACAGAGACATTCTTCTCAACAAGGACACGAGATGCGACTGGGAAGACATTTACACCGACAGAGAAGAACTCCGTGTGGATTTCCACTCAGAGATGGAGAGAAAGATGGGTATTTAATAATAATATAATATAATATATATATATTATTGGTATTTTTTTTTAGTATTCAGATTATATAATCTTCTAACTCTTTGAAAAAAAAAAATTTTTTTTCATTTTTTTTTTTTTTTTTTTTTTTTCCATTTTCACAATTAAATTTATTCACACAATTGATCCAATGACTGAATCTTCTTTATCGTTTGGCCCTGCCTGGATGCGTCCAAAGTCCAAAGCATCAATCCAACAACAACAACAACAACAACAACAACAACAATTGACATCCCCAATTTCTCAAACTTACTCCGTTGACGAATTGTTAAAGATTTGGAATCTCATCGATATCAACGCCTCAAGATCTGGTTTAAAATTCACTGATAATTTCCAATCATTAGAACCAATTCAGAATTTGGTCAGGCAGATGGAACTAGATAGACTAAATCAATCGCAATCCTCGAGGAATTTGAAATCTAATAACAATACTGATGATAATAATAATAATAATTTACAACAGGGTAAAGATCAATTAAATGAAAAATTAAACGATATAACAAACAATTGGTCCATCGAAGAACAATCAGCACTAGATATCGCTGGTATCTTGAAAAACGTCGCTGCTCAATCTTCAATCTCTTCTCCCTTAATAAACCAACAATCAATTCCTTCAACTGCTTCTACTTCTTCTTCTTCTTCCATTTTACAAAGACAATTCATTCAACCTGAATTGATCCACCCAAATGACTTGGAATGGCAATACTTGGATCCAAATGGGAACCAACAGGGCCCCTTCTCAGGAATCAACATGCAACAATGGTATATTGGTGGTTATTTGAAAGATGATTTACAATTACGTCGTGTTGGTGAAAATTCATTTTATACTTTATATCAACTAAAACAGTTGTTGAATTCAAACGATCCATTTACTGTTTCATTGCCACAGGTTAATTATCATTCTCAACAAGATAATAATACTCCATCATCATCATCATCTAATTTCCAATTCAATAATTCTAATCTATATGATTCTAATTTCCATCAACCATCTCCACAAAGAATAGATTCGTTCAACTCAACCAATTCTTCTTATCAGCAACAGCAACAAAACCTCTTTGGTGTTAGATCAGCCTCTCCTTGGACAACTAACTCAGATCATCAAGTTCAATCATCAACAACTTCCCATTTGTTAATCTCAAGTAATGTTGGTTCACCATTCTTATCATCAATTGATTTAACTGGATCAAGTTTATTGAATAATAATAATAATAATTCTTCATTTGATTTTGATAATGATGGTCCTGATAATGAAATCTTAAGTAGAATTCAATCAGTGGTATTAAGTGATGTTTTAGGTGAAACTGAATCCACTGAATTAGAGACAAAAACTCCTATCGAAACGTCATTTGATAATCCAATTATCAAACAACAAGAAAAACAACTGAAAGAAGAACAATCTGTTAAAATTGAAACACAAGTTCACAGAAAAATAAAACCATTGAAAACTGAACAAACTCTTTCAACTAAAACAAAATCTCAAATCACTCCAATTGCACCATGGGCTTCCATCACCCAACAATCAAATAACTTTAAACCACAGTTAACAATGAGTCAAATTCAAGAATTAGAAAGAAAAGAAGAATTGTTAAGATTAGAAGAAGAAAAGAAAAAATCTGAAATTACAAAATCAATTAATAATAATAATGTTAATAATAAAAAAACTGAAATACCATTAACTTGGGCAAATAATAACGTTCAAATTCCAATTAAATCAATTTATGAGATTCAAAAAGAAGAAGAAGAATTATTACAAAAAAATTTACAACTTGAAAAAGAGGCAAAAGAAATGGCTGAAGCCATTGCAATTGTAGAAAAAAATGAACGAATTAATAAAAAAAATTTATTAAATCAACAAAACAATAACAATAATAATTCTTGGACAACAGTTGCTTCTAAAAAACCAATTAAATCCAACAATCCAAAACCAAAAAATTCAATTCCATCATCAAATAGAATAACTCCAGATTTATTACGTAAAGTATCAGCTCCAACGACAACCACAATTTCATCATCATCTTTACTCAATAAAAATTCATCAATTAACAATTCAACAAGTAAAATAACCACTCGTTATGAATTTTTAAATTGGTGTAAAAATACATTACGTCTTAATAAAAACGTTAACGTTGATGAAGTATTATCAGTTTTATTAATTTTACCAACTAATTCCAATGAATCAAAAGAAATTATCGCTGATACAATTTATTGTAATAGTTCCACCATGGATGGTAGAAGATTTGCAAGTGAATTTTTGAAAAAACGTGAAGAAGTTGAATTCATCGTTGATGGAGATGGATTACAATGGGATGACGTGTTGATTAGTTATAATAGAAATGATGGATTGTTAGATGAAGATAATGGTGATTTCAAAGTTGTTAGAAAAGGTAAAAAAAGAAGTTGATCAAATAGCATATAGATTTTTAAAAATATTTAAATATATATATATAGAAAAGAATTACATATATATATTGTAGTGGATAAAACATTTTATTTAGGTTTTTGAAATTGGGATATCAGTTTTTTTTTGCTTTTGTAACATTGTAGATTTCAACTGTAATAAAACTTGACCATTTTCTAATTTTAATTTCCCTTCATCAGTGACTTTGATACCCCAATTATCTAATAAATCTAATCTTCTATCTTCTAAAGCATCATACCTTCTTCTTAACGCTTCATTAAAGCAAATTTCTTGTAATAATGGCAAAAATTTCTGGATCCAACCTTTTTTATACAATTCAGTCTCTTGTACGATTTCTTTAACTTCTAATTCTTCTAATTTTGAAGCATTTTGAAATCTTTCCCATAATTCATCACCAATTGAACCCTTTTGATATAATTGGGTGATCAATGGTGTTATTTCTTTCAATTTGATCGATCTGCGGATCGATTCAGCACCTCTTTCCAACAATGCAGCTTTCAAAACATACGCATTTGGTTTGGGTTCTGAAGATTTCAATTGAAGATAAATTTGTTTAGTTAAATTTGGTGGGAAGAATGGTTCTTGTTCTGTTAAATGGGTGATTCTTTGGGAACGGTAATGGCGTGCAAATACGAAAAGAGCAGACGTTAAAACAGCCAAATACGCCAACGGAGTGTAGACAGAGACGGAAGTTTCCATTCTTATATAAAAAAACGTATTTTGAACTGATTCAATTTAAGTCTCATCGTGTCAAAGATTTGTTGAAGAAAAAAAATGTATAAAAAAAAACCAACTATTACATAAGTTATTAGTCAGAATATATATAAATTTATATAAATTATTCACATATTTTTACTTTAACTCTCCATTCATCTCACACTAATTGACGCTTCAAGATGATTGTTCTTCGTTTTAGAAGCAAAGACGGGATGTTCCGTGTGAACACCGAAGAGAGCAGCTCTTTTGCCCTGATTTTAAACCAATTAAAGGATCAATTGCCTCCATTTGATGGCGAACTATTTTTATCAAAAGAACCAAATGGTACATTCACTGAAAGTTCTCAATGGAGTCAACAAACTCCTTTATCTTTAGGTTTCAGAAACGGTGAGATGTTGTTCTTGAAATATGACGATGTGATTAAAGATACAAACTCAAATAATTTCATACCAATTGGTACAAGTAAAGAAGTTGAGGAATTACAAGTTGATAAAGATTTACAAATGGAACAAGGTTTGATCCCTCGTTCAAGATCAAAATTCTGTAAACATAACGACAAGGGAATGTGTGAATATTGTTCTCCTTTACCACCATGGGATAAAGAGTATTTAAATTCAAATAACATCAAACATCAATCATTTCATGCTTATCTAAAGCAATTGGATGCAATTGCTAACAAGGGACAAGGATCATCGTACATCCACCCTTTAGAGCCATCAAATTTCAAAATTAATAAGAATTGTAACAATGGCCACGAACAATGGCCGAAGGGAATTTGTTCAAAATGTCAACCAAGTGCTATCACTTTAAAACAACAAGAGTTTAGAATGGTTGATCATTTAGAATTTGCTGATTTTAATATAGTTAATAAATTCATCGATAGTTGGAGATCAAGTGGATTTCAAAGAATTGGAATAATGTATGGTAAATATGAAAAATATGATAAAGTTCCATTAGGTATTAAAGGTATAGTGGAAGCAATTTATGAACCTATTCAAATTGATGAAAATGATGGATTAACTTTTGATTTACAAGAATGGGAAAAAGAAGAAACCAAAATCGATTCAATTGCTAAAAATTGTGGATTATATAAAATAGGTATAATTTTTACAGATTTAACAGATGCTGGAAACGGTGATGGTACAGTTTTAACTAAAAGGCATAAAGATTCTTATTTTTTAACAAATTTAGAAGTTTTGTTAGCAGCTACTTTACAATCAAAATATCCAAATTTTACAAATCAATCATCAACTGGTAAATTTTCATCAAAATTTACAACTTGTGTAATTTCAGGAAATTTATCAAATGAAATTGATTTATTCACTTATCAAGTCTCTGAATCCGCTGAAGCATTAAATGAAGCAACGATAATATCAGGATCAACTCAACCATCATTCGCATACATCAATGAAACTAATTCAAATCGTTATGTTCCTGATATTTTTTATACTAAAGTTAATGAATATAATTTACAAGTTAAAATTAATGCAAAACCTGCTTTCCCAGTTGAATATTTATTAGTTTCATTGACTCATGGATTCCCAACTGAACCTAATCCTTTATTTAAATCAATAGATTTCCCAATTGAACATAGAGCAGGTTATGGAATTTCACAAGATTTTAAAGAATTACAAAAAAGAATACCAAAAGATTCATTTAATACTGATGCTTTAATTAATGCACTTTCTGATTTCCATTTATTATTATATTTAAATGATTTAGGAATTTTAAATGAAAATGAATTAAAAATAGTGTTTCAAATTGCCGTTCATCATGACGCTGAAGCTTGTTATAAATTAATGGAATCTCCTGGATGGCAAACATTAATAGTAATTATGAATAATTCTTAGATATATACACACAATCTGTTTTCATCGTTTTGTTTTTGTAACTACGATTGGTGATTTACTTTACCTAAAACCATATACATTAAATATATCTTATACTTTAGATAGTGATCCTACTAACGATTCAACCCAATCTATACTTGAATAAAGATTTCAAGAATAATAATAATACCCTAAAAAACATATATAAATCTTCTTTTTTTTTTTTACCTTTTTTTTTTCTTATTATATTAAGTTAGATATCCTTTTGAAATTTTAAAAATAAAACTAATCTAAATCTAAATCACCGTCAGTATCTTGTTTTGGCTCTTCAGGTTTATTAGTTTGTTGTTCTTTTAATTTTTGAGAGAATTTTTGATATTCTTCAGCTTCTTTTTTAGCTCTAGCAGCTTCTTTCTTTTCGTTTTCAGCTGATAGATATCTACCTTTAATCAAATTACCTTTTGAGGCTAACTCTTCATATTTAGCAGTAAAAACACCTAATGAAGCATCTTCATGATCATATAACCAATCTTCAGTTTTAGATAATAGGGCTAATAAATCAGATTTTTCTTGTTCAGAAACAAATGGAGCATATAAATCATCTAATTTACCTCTGAAATCATATAAATATTCTTCAATTTCATTTCTTTTGTTTTGGATTTTGAAAACTAAAGCATCAGATGCAGTTAATTCACCTTCTTTTTCCAAATATTTATTTAATTCAGCTTCTGGTAATGATAAATCTTTGATAACAACAACGGTTAAATCATCTTTTTTAACGATTTTTTTAACAGTTCTATATTCTGGTTCCCAATCATCTGGTTTTTCAGAAACATCACCTTCAAATGGAATTTCTTCTTCAACATCAACTTCTTCAACGGTATAAGCTCCTTCAACTGTTGGGAAACCTGATTCATTGTTTCTTAATTTAGCTTTAATTTGAACAGTTTCACCTTCAGCTGGTTTAATACCTTTAATTTCCCATGATGCAATTTCTTCACCAGTAGTGGTGAATTTAGCAGCAATTTTGAAATCACCAGTTCTTTCTAAAGTAATAACTTTAGTTGATGGGAAAGATGAACCAGCAGGGAAAACTTCTAAATGATCATCATCACCTTCAACTTGTTTATCCCATGAGTATGAGATTGAATATTCATTAATATCGGTGAATTTGAATGGTCTGACTCTTAAAGTTGGTGAATGAATAGCACAAATGAAAGTAGCACCTCTTGCAACGGCTTCATCTTGGTTTAAGTGGAATGATAATGGTTTATCAAAAGTAGAAGCAATTCTTTCTTTTAAAGCTGGAACTCTTGAACCACCACCAATAACTTCAACGAAATCTATTTCTTCTTTGGTTAAACCAGCTTGTTTTAAAGCAGCTTCAATTGGAATACTAACACGTTCTAATAATGGAGCAACCAATTCTTCTAAAGTTTCCCTAGTTAAAGAGGATGAATAATCAATGTCATTAATAACAGATTCAACGTTGAATGGAGCTTGTGTGTTTGCAGACAAGATTTTCTTCAATTTTTCAACAGAAGCTAAAATTCTTGAAAAAGATTTTGGATTTTCTCTGACTTTAACTTTATGTTTAGCATCTAATTCATCAGCAAAATGGTTAGCAATAGCTAAATCAAAATCTCTACCACCAAAGTTTTTATCGTAAGCAGAACCTAAAACTTTTAATTCACCTTTCTTCAAAGAAGCAACAGAGACTTGATAAGAAGAATGACCAATATCAACAAAAGCGAATTTCAAATCTTTATCTTCTGGTAAGTCAGTTTTGAAAACACCATATCCAACAGCAGCAGCGGTTAATTCGTTAACAATTCTAACTGGATTTAGTTGTGCAATTCTAGCAGCATCAGCAACGGCGTGGCGTTGTTGTTGAGTATACCAAGCTGGAACGGCAATGACAACATCTTCAATTTTAGCTTTAGTTTCGTTAATGACGGTTTGTTTGACGTGGTTGAAGTACATAGCAGCTAATTGAGTGGTGTTGAACTCTTGTTGAGAACCAGCAAATCTAACTTTTGTTCCTAATTTACCATCAACGTCAACTAATTGAGCGGTGATGAATTTTTTTTCAACTTCAACTTGTGGATGAGATGACTCTAAACCGACGATTCTGGTGATGTTATCAACGGTGTTTTTAATGTTTGAAGTTTGTTGAGATTTACCAGATTCACCAATTGATCTGTTTTGCATACCAAATCCAACTAAGGTTGGGGTTCCTCTGTTTGAAACTTCATTGACAACGACATCAATACCACGGTTTCTTGCAACAGCAACAACGGTGTTGGCGTTACCGAAATCAATACCAAATGGAGTACTCATGACTTATAAAAATTGTTGTAATTAAATTAGAATTAATTTGAATTGAATTGTATAGGAAGAATTTTCTACTAATAAATTTTTTTTTTTCTTTCTTTGGGCGTTTTTTTAAATAAAAAAAGTTGGCGAGTTCCGGGTGACTTTCTAGAACTTTCTAGACTGATTATGTCACTAAGTATGGGAAGACTACTAGTTTTAACTAATTAATATTACATTTCACACTATCTACTCCAACCAACAGAGATCTTAGGCCACACTCTCTTGTACAAAGCCATCGCAATGACATCTTGAGAAGTGATCTTAGCGTCAAACGTGGCCTTGAAATAACCATGAGTACCTAAACTCTCTTTAATAAACCCAGATCTACCACTCTTAGTGAACAATGGAACTGCTTTATAATATGCAATATCTTCTGAATTGAAAAACATGTAACGGATCGTAATGACGTTCTTGTGGATGCTTACTGGAGAACCAGTTAAAATTGCCCTCTTTGCCAGAACTCTTTGATGTTCTGCATTTAAGAAACTACCTGAACCTAAAAATTCAATGTCTCCATTAGATGTCTCTTTAAAGAACAATGCTGGTGTACTCACACTGAAAGAAATTGGTGCAATTGCCGTGGCGACTTGAACGGTATCCTTATGTAAAAATCTTTCATATTTATGAACGTTATTTGGTGTATTTGTGGTTGATGAAAATAAAGGTTGAATAACTTGTCTTCTTGGTCCATATTGAACAATAATCTTCTCCTTTGATGGAATCGGTTTATCATATTCTTCCCAAGTTCTGATTGAGAAATTAACAACTGCTAATTTCTGTTCATGTTCTAGTAATCCATAGATTATGAATGGTTTAGTTGAAATTGATGGAAGTTTTTCTAATAAAAATTTTGGTGTTTTCAAATATAAGTTGATTCTTTTACCAATTGTAACTTGTGCTTCAATGATTGAATTCTTTAAAACTTTATTCTTAGTTCCTTTATAATTAGACACCCGTAATAATCTTTTCCATTCAGTTGGTCTTCTTGTATCATATTCATCACAATCCCAATCAGTATTATATAGATTCTTCAAACCTCTATAACGTTTTAATCTTTCTTTACCGGATTCTAATGGATTTAATTCAATTTCATCTGGAAATTCACGATCTTCATTTTCTTTCTTTCTATATAGTGCTAATTGACGTTCTTCTACTTCTTTGGTTAATTCAACAAATTCATCATTATCTTCATCAATTTGTTTATCATCTTGTTCAATATCTTCATCCATAGCGTCTTCATCCATGATAATTTCATCATCATCTTCTTCTTCATCATCATCATCACCTTCAACAACATCATCTTCCAAGTACCATCTTGCTTGATAATCTGAGGTACCTTCTGGTAGATTTAATTTCTTTGGACGAGATCGTTCTTTTGGTAAATAATTATTTTCATATCTAACCATATCATCATCATAAACTTCTTCTTCATCATTCCAATCTTCCATTTCCAATTCTTGTGGGGCTAATTCTTCCAAACTTTCTTGATTTTCATCAGGGATATATTCATTTTCAACTTCATTATTTCTTCTCTGCACTTGTTCAATTTTAGCAATTTGAAAATCCCCTAAACCTGGAATATGAACTAATCTATCACTATTAAAACCAATACCTCTAACTGTACCTTCGATTTTCAATAACCCTTCACCTTCCAATTCAGATTCAACCCAACTTGCGTTATCTGCGATTATCCAGCCTCTTGAATCTCTCCAAGTAATATTTTTTGGAAATTTTTGACATAGAGTTCTAATTGCAATCAAAGAATCTGATGAATTTTCTAAATTATAGATTTTTTCTTGCGTTGGGAAGAAATGTTTGAAGAATGATGATAATGATTGTTTAACATCATCTTGAAATTTTTGTTTTGGATGGACTTCTGATAAATTAGCAGTGACACCAATAGCGTGGCCGATACCTTGTAATTCTAAAGCTCTGATGATTTGTTCACCATACTGTTGATCAACTTCTTCAGTTGCAGAAAGACCGAAAACAACAAAATCAGAAACTTTGGCAGCATCTAAAATCGATATGAAATCAGTCATATCTGGTAAAATAAATTTCAAATTACTTTTAAACTTATTAATTCTAACGTTTTGCACACATGGGCCTTGTTGGACTGAATAATCTGAACTTTCAATTGATCCTGCTTCAATTAGTTTGTTAACAATGTCTTCACTTGAAACGCTTTTACTTAAGGGAATAATGGAAACAATTCTATCAACACCTGAGTTACCATCAAAGATCTTTCTTGACTCCAAAGTGTTTAAAATCTTGTTTTCTCTTAGTTGTTTAGACAAATTTTTACGTTCTAATTTTGAGGTACTTTTCTTTGGTTTATTGATACCAGTTGGTTCTTTATCAATTTTACCTTTGATTCTGGCCTTGATAGCACCTTTGGAAGCATGTTTCGATTTGAATGGTTTATGTCCATTCTTGACAGTGGATCTATGAGAATGACCAGCCATTTCTTTCTAAATAAAATAACAATCAGAACTCTTCCAACTCAATTAATATATATTGAAGTAAAAATTTTTTTTTTGTTAGCATTCAACGGTGCTCCAAAACTACTCATCGCTTTCCTAATCGGGATGCTTCAAAAATAAAAAACTATACAAACACATAATTCAAAGAGATAAATATAACACAAAAGATCGCAAAGGCAAGAGCCATCAATAACTAAATAAAATAGGAAGAAGAAAAAAGTCTCTAAAAACAATATCTCAGAAGTATAAAAGTCAAAAACACAAACACTCTCTAATGTTTTGGATGTCCTTGAACTTCTTTACACCAACCAGGGATATCTTCGCCACAGCAGCATAAGGGTCTTTCTAGAACAACATTTTCTAATCCAATGGCATCACTTAGCCATGGATGGTTAACCATACCACCAGCATCTGCTCTTTTCTCAGGATTAATGCTCAACATTGGTAATAAAAAACTTGAAATCTCTTCTGCATCTTGTTCAGCATATTTATATTTATCCATTAAAACATCCTTCAATCCCCATGGTTTTAATTTAGATATTTTACGTAACTCACCTTTGGAATTGAAAAAATCTCTTGAATATTTACCATGTTTTGATAAACTTGATGGAAATTTACCAATAAGTTCGATGATTTGAGCAATGTGATCATCATCTTTACCATAGCTATGTCCTTCCACAGGATCGAATAAATAGTCACCTGTTAACAATTCAAAAATTAAGCAAGCTAATGACCAAACATCTGCTGAACAACCCCATTCAGAACCAACTAGAATCTCTGGTGAACGGTATTGGCGAGTTTGAATATCATTAGTGAAATGCTCGTCATACCAACATGCGTTACCCAAATCAGCGATCTTAACACCTATGTATTCTGCTTCACCATCTGTTAATACTGTTGTTGTTACTGTTGTTGCATCAAGTGTACTTGTTGAAGAAACTCCTGAATTAAGGTGCATTTCTTCAAATGAATTAACAACGTTTTTAGTTGCTGTGATGCTTTGTGATGATGGTACTCTTAATTTTGTATTATCAAATAATTGCAATGAAGAACTTATTGGTGATGGTAAAGGTTGAGATCCAGTAATTATTGTATTTCTTCTTGGACGTCTACCATTTCTTGATGGAGTTGAATTTGATGAATTTGATTGGGAATTGGAAATAGCTGGTATGGATGATACTGAGTTTAGTCTTGATAATCTTTTTTCTAATTTTTTAGATTCTTTTGCCTGTTTTTCTAATTCTTCAACCATACTAACAATACGCTCAACGTCACCAATTTCAATCAAAACGTTTTCAGGTTTCAAATCCGTATGGATAACACCAACACCTCTATGTAGAAAATCTAATGCTAATAACAATTGTTTAGCGATTTGTTTAACGTATATCACAGGGATACCTCTATGCTTATATTTCTTGATTAAACTTAAAAGATTTTCACCAAGGACTTCAAAGATCATGACAACATGACTACCATTAGGACCTTCATGCGTGAATGAGTCTAGGAATCCAATGACATGTTCTTTGCCTTTATGATGGATATCATTACAACTGACTTGTCTCAATAATTTTATTTCATCAATGGCAGTTTCAGTGTAATGTTTTGCTGACCTTACGATTTTAACTGCGACATGTTTATTCAGTTCATTGTCTTTAGCCAACCAGACCGTACTGAAATGGCCCCAGCCCAATTTACGAACTAAGGTATACTTTCCATCTTTATATGTTTCTCCTTTGAATGCTGGGTGATAACCTCCTTCTTTGTAATCTTCTTGATGTTCTTCGTTTTTGGTGTCGAATATCTCTTCGTCACTTGAGCTGTCTGCATCCTCATCATCAGTGTGTATATCATGGGTGCTATGAACGTCTGTGTTGATGATCAGATCTGTCTGTTCTTTGGCATTTTGCAAAGCTACTGACAAATTTGACCTTGTTTTCACAGTGAATGTATGTGGTTTGAAAGAGGCCATGATCCGGTGGTTTTCTGATTCTGAAGAATGGTGCCCCCTTCCGTATGGCGTAACTGTGTGGATTTGTATAGATCTTTTATCAAACAAAAGCTTGAAATTTCCCACAACAATTTGAGAACTTGTCCGGAATTCATTATACTCCCTCGGAAAAACATCTAATTCAATGAGATCGTTTCTTACTCCGGTATTTTTCACTTAAGAAAGAGGGAACCCTTCTTCTTATCCAAACACATTCATCCAATCTAATCATAACTATCCCCATTTCTTTCTAATCTTATCATCTCACTAGAATTACGTAATGATTACATAAACTTTTTTTTTTTTTTTAATCTCGAAAATTCTTTTTTTTTTCTCACTTTTGGACAACAAAGAATCATATTAAATTCACTCTCCCAATCAGTCTTTATTCCAGTAATCAAAAGATGGTCTCACCTGCTATTTCCAACCTTGCAATCATGTTGATCATGATGCAAGTCTCCAAAAAACTAGACTTCGAAGACGCAAATACGGTTTTCTACGTCCGTGTTGCCTTCATCGCAGCTCAGACAATCACTCTAGCGATTTACTTATACGTTAGATCTATTATCAACAAGAAAAACGATTTAACCACTTTGAAATACGTCTCCGCTCCAAATGCGTTGGCTGGTGAAACTGAAGGTAAATTAACAGTCACCACCGTTAAAGATTATGACTTACAACAAGTTCAAAGTGCCATCAAAGGTGTTGGTACCAGTTTGGCCATGATGGCTTTCATGCATTTATATATGAAGTATACTAATCCTTTAGTCATGCAATCCATCTCTCCTGTTAAATCCGCTTTAGAAGCCAATATCGTTAAAATCCATCTTTATGGTAAACCTGCTTCTGGTGATTTGAAAAGACCATTTAAAGCAGCTTCAATGTTTGGTGGATTTGGTGGCGATGATACTAAAACCGATAAACAATCTATTGAAAAAGCTGAAAAAGCTGGTTCTGGTGGTATCAAAGCTGAATAGATTCATTTTTGCCCTTTTATATAATATATAACTATTTATTAGGTAGTGATTCATTAATAGGTTAAATGTAATTCCTACTGATCACAAACTTCTAAATCATTGTATCAGCCTCTAAATGTAAGCCAAAGCGAATGATGAGCTTTGCTTCAAA
Organism: Phaffomyces thermotolerans; assembly: GCA_003707215.2. Classification (NCBI taxonomy): domain Eukaryota; kingdom Fungi; phylum Ascomycota; class Saccharomycetes; order Phaffomycetales; family Phaffomycetaceae; genus Phaffomyces; species Phaffomyces thermotolerans. The sequence continues at coordinate 21,810 of PPNJ02000055.1, read as the reverse complement.
GAGCAGTTTTAAGAATAATCTGTGCTCTTTTTGAAAAAAAGATTGACTATACTACAAAATTCAATACGAATACCTCATTATTGTTCTGTTCTTAAACTCCATCACTTTTTCTTAACATCATAAATGCCATTTCAGAGTTGGCGTGTGTGGACTAGGCTTTATATAAGCTAAAAATGAAGAATACACATGCTGCAAAAATACAACAAATTAACTCCAACTACCACATATTTGAATACTGTTAAGAAACCATCAACAGAGGCCTGCCTCCAAACTTCTGATTTTGTTACACCAGGACTAAATTCACTATAATCGGGAAGAAGTGCAAAAAAGTACTAAGTAGTGAATAGTAGTGGATGATGATGCACATTGATTGTTTTCAATATTTTTTTTTATTTACACTTGTAACAAAAACTTATAAACTTATCACTTATTGCAACCCATTCCGTAAATGTTATTGTATCATAACTATCTTGTATTGTATATATAATGGGCTTCACCATGGATTAATTTCGTTTTCATCATCACCCCAAGTTTTATGAACCAGAGAACTTGGAACTTGTAATTCACTGAATAAACCATCATCTTTATTTTGATCTTCATATGCATTGTTGTTTTCATTATCATCATTATCATGCTCCTCCTCCTCATCATCATCTTCATCCTCCTCTTCTTCATCATTATCTTCACCATATCTTTGACTATTCAGTTTTTCTGTTGTTTGTTCATGAATTTCATCAATTGCATCAATTATATCATATGGTAAAAATGGTTGATATTGGATTGATTGTTCTCTATTTATACCACCAATACCTGAACCATATTGATCAACCAATTCACTTAATGTAACTAATACAGCAGAATAGGAATAATCTGGATTTAAATGAACTAATTTCTTATCAAGGTATGGTATTTTCTTAATTGTTTGATCTTCAATTTTAGTTAAAGTTTTAATTCTTGAAACTATCAACTTTGGAATTTTTTCTTCATCTAGTTCATATCTATATTTATTAACAAGTTGATATAATTGACATTGGTTGACTTTAGGTAAATCATGGACCAATGAATCTAATTCTTCAGGTGTTTTTAAACTTGTTAAGCACTGTAGAAACTGTAAAATTTCATAAACTGGTTCGAAAAAAAATCTAAATATATCAAATAACGCATTATGATAAAATTGTAAATCATTTGGATTATTTGTATCACCTCTATAAAATAATACACTATGAATAGCAAACCTTGGTGTGAAATCTCCAAGGACTGTACTTTCCCCTTCAGTTAGATTATAAGGAAATTTTTTATATATGTCCAAATCAATATCAGGCATTTTGGGTTTCTGATTATTTGATCTCGTCCAATCTTCTAATGATGAAAGATTTAATCTTATTTGAATTGCTTTCTTTCTTGATAGATGTTTTTTATTAGATATTATTCTGTTGAAAATAGTGAATGATAACCATTGAAAAACAATTGCAAAACATTGCTGTTTAAGTAATGGATGAACATGATGAATATCTAAAACGTATAACAAAGCACCTAAAGTTTGAATGATTTTGATTGGTGATGGTTTTAATTGCTGTTTAACAGAAGGCGGATATAACATCTGATAAATATCATCAAATGAAGAATGTTTAACATTTTTTTTCTTGAAAAAATTCCAATCACTTTTATATAACGTTTCAGACACTTCAGCAAGGTTAGTATAATTTAATAAACAATCATCAATTATCAAACCTAATCTGAATTTCAAACTGTTTGTTAATTCTAAAATCAAAGAGTTCAATGTAACTATTAATTCTTGTAAAACTCTTGGATACCTTATGAAAAACCCATCATCTTTTGATAAATAGTAAAATAAAAAGTTAATAACAGAGACCCAGTAACTCTGTAAAACGATATCACCATCTTTTAAAACATTAGTAATACCAGTCATTGAAGTTGTAATATTAGATCTGATTTTAGTAAAAGCCAAATTTAGGAAAGTTTCCACTAAAACATCATTTTTCTTAATGTGATCAGCATATCTAACACATTGATAAATGACAGCAGCAGGGTATGTAACTTTATGTGAATGTTTTGAATGTAGCGTGAAAATATAGTCTAAGATATCAGAGATATCATAATCTGAGAAAATCAAATATTGATTTTTCAATAATTTGTTGAAATTGAATTCATCTTCAAACATAGAAGTTGAGTGAATGAAATTATTTGAATCTTGATACAATGATGATTCATTATGATCATCATAAATGTTCATTCCTGCGGTTTTCAATCTGATGTTATCAATTAATTCATCATCATTAGTATCATTATTAATAACATTGGCTTTATAAAAATCATCAACATTATTCACTTTTTTCTCATAATAATCGTCATCATTACTATTAGTGATATTATTATTCTCATTCGTAGGCCTTGAATAATCAGTAAAATCATTAGTCTTAGCAATTACCGCATTCGTTTCTTCATCATCATAACTACCTTGGTTATTCTCATCATACGCGTAACTTGCATCACCTATATCATCCTCATCCAATTGATTTTCAACTTCATTACCACGATTGATATCCTTATTAGTATTCCCACCAGCAGCAATACCACCAATCATCATTTTTCCTACACCCAATTGATCAAACTCTTTGAACTCTTTCATGTCCTGAATCTTTTCTAAAGCACCAGAGTCTCTTAAATGTTGATTAATTCCAGAATCTTCAGCGAATTGGGCCACTTGTAAAGCATGATTCTTTACGTCTTTCAAATCTGACATTTTTTGTTTGGCATCACTTAAACTCGTGACGTTCCCAGAAGTCAATGATCTTACCGTGTTCACATCCTTGATAGCAGTGTCAACTACTGACCAGGGGTCATGGGTGACTTTATCCATCTTTTTCCTAGTTAATTGTTGGTGTTTATGTGGCAATATTTAAAATATGTCTGTTGTTTGAAATGTTTTTTTTTTCGATACGCGGATTAGGCGGAACTTCAGCTAGGCAGACTTACTGATATACCTAGGCGGAGAGATTATAAGAAAGGCACATTTTAGGTAGAAATATACGAAATACATATAGAATAGGAAGAGTAAAGTGATTAGATGGTATACCACAAATGTTTCAATTCTAGCTACACGACGACAACAATTGGAACATGAAACATTTATATAGCAAAAATAAGATTCTATTTTATAAACTTCTTAAAAATGGAAAGTGAACGGGTTTGAGAATAAACATTGACACCATCGACTAATTTTCTATCATTATCAACAGCTTTGCTTTTTCTCGATTTCTTACTTTGTGAAATATATTCTGGAGTCGGAGCAAATCTAATTGAAACTTCCCTTTTACTAGATTTTGAATTTGAATAAGTTTTATTTCTGCTCAATTTGGGTCTGTCACTAAAGAAGAATCTAGATCTATGATTCCTTGCTCTTGGTAATGGAGTTGGAATATATTCACTAACTGATCTTGGGGATAAACTTATAAAACTATCGATTGTGTTAGTGTCCTCTTCTCCTTCAAAATCATCATTTAGACTTGAAGATCTAATATTGGATCTATTTTTCTTTCTTGCTGGTAATATAAACTGATCAATATTACCATGTTTGCTAAAAAGGTTTTCAATTGCTTCAGCTTCTCTTGATTTCATATTATCAACTTTTAAATCATTTTCGGTGCAATATTGAGCTGCATACCCTTCTAATGATTCACCTGAGTCCATACTGAATGTTTTGATGTTTTTTTCATAATCATCAGAAATATGTTTATCTTTCTTTTCATAGGATTTTTTACTGGAAGTTTTTGTTCTAAATAATGATTTTGACCAACTCAATCTTGAGGTTTCAGTGTTGCTGGAAGTTTGTGAATCATGATTAGATGAGTCTTTTGAAATTGAGCTAAATAAAATTTTTCTAATACTTTTCTTTCTCTTTGTAGTTGGTGTTTGGAGAAATCTATTATTAAGATTCCAACCTCTTTTTTTATTAGATTTCTGATCTTCATCAATTTGATTAACTCCAATCAGTTCAGGTGTACCTGAAAATTCTTTTACTAAAACAGTAGATTTATTTGAGTTGATGCCTCTAATACAAATATCAGTATTATCAATATTCTCGATGAAATGACTTTCAGTGGCATTATTTGATGAAGTTTTATTGTTTGTCAATCCTTTTTCACTGAATAGTTTTGCAGTGATTGTACCTGGTGGAGAACATGAGCTAATCAAACCAGAATCTGAAACATATTTATTCACAACAACTTCCTCATTATAACCTTCAGTTTTATGTTTTAATTTGATATCATTAATATTTGAGCTATAGATCTTTGAAGATACTTTTTGTAGTAATCCAGTCATTCTCTCACTTGTTATCGAAAATAAACTAATGCCTGTATTCGGAGACTTGATCTGTTCATCTTCATCGTCTCTAAATGGTCCATCTTCTTTTATAGGGGAGGGAGTTGAAATTCCAGACAATGCGAAATTATCATACTTCTCTAAGACTTCAGTTAAATTTTCATCGATTCTGAAAGCTGAATTTAATGATCTAATCCAATCATCTTTACTCTTCAAATCTGAATATTGTTTATGGTTGATATGATCTGATATTGGTGAAAAATCTTTGTCTATCTGATTTGCAAAAATTTCTAATAAAGAAACACCAGTATGAATTTCAGTACTATTGGATGACAATTCAGAAGGTTCATATTTTGGGAATTTAGAATAAATTGTTGTATTTATTCCAATATGTTTTTCTGGTGGTTTGATGTTTTCTTCCTCTTTGATAATCAAATCTTTATTCTGAACTTCAATAACTTCAGGTTTTGGTTCTGGTTCGATTTCTCTAAATAATTCAATAAAGTCATTATCTAAAGCATCAAAATCATTATGATCAATTGTATGTTCTTTTATTCTTCTTTTTTCCAAAGTTTCTAAATCCTGCAACTTTTGATCTTCTTCCAGTTTCAAAACTGATGATCTACTGGAAATAATTCTATTTGCAATTGAGGAACTTGGAGTGACTAATCTTAAACCTCTTCCGACAGGATATCTATAGGAACTTGAAGGTGGAGAGACAATGTCATGATTGTATTCAGAAGGTAAAATAGGAGTATTATTCAACTGTTTAAATGTGATTTTTTTTTGTTCAAAGTTATCATAATCAGTAAAATTTTCCATTTGTAGATTTTTAATATCAATTGTATCCTTTAAGGAGTTCCTTAATTCCTGAATCTCTGCACTGACTTGGTATTCTTCATTTAAAGATAGTTGGAACTCATCAGATAAGACTTGATCTCCTCCATAGTATAAAGGTAATGGGTTTGCAGTTCTTGATGCAATAATCGGATCAACATCACAATGAACAAGGATTTTACCATCATAAAAATCATCTTCTGCTTCATTCATATCAACGACATTCAATTTTGGTGTACTTTCTATAGTATAAGGTTCATCAGATGGTTTCAAGAAGTTAGAAGTTGATGAAATAGGTTTGTAGGATCTTGCAATTTGTAATTGTTTTCTAAAGTCTTTCATTTTGGAATTGAGATCATTGAGATCACCTGATAACGTTACTGGTAATTGTATAACTGAAGATGAGTCTGGTTCAGTAATATTTAAAGTTGATGTATCCTCTTTCGATTCAAATGGAACCTCATCAATAATTTCAATACCGTCACTGTGCCCTTCTTCTTCATCATTACCTGCGAGGTAATGTGAATCTATAGTATGATTCAAATCACTATTAGCATCCAGTTGATTAGTGTTGACGTCTTTCACTACTTCACTCTCCAACTTGAAATCATTTATAATCTTCGATATGACTTCAAGATTGTCATTATCTGGGTCGTACATGATGAGTAAAAAAGCAGGAACTCAGTGGATGTGTGCCTAAAAATCAATGATTAATGTGAGTGAGACCACACTCTTTCATTACAAAAATTACATGGAAAAGAGTAAGAAACCACAATTTTCAGATCTTAATATAAATTTGACACAAAAAGACCAATAAAAATAATAACTTTTTCGGTGATAAAAAAAGAAAACTTCAGTATAAAAAAAAAACCATTATTATTATTAAAGTCATTTTAAACACTTGAAAATCAGGTTTAAATCGTTATTAAAGAGGTCATTTTTACGTTTCATCGAATTATTACATTTTTACTGAATACGAGTACTACAGAAATTACAATATTTCTATTTAATTCATCTTATATAATACAAAAGCAGTAGAAGTATCCTTTGTTCCACGAGTATGAGGGCTTCATTACAACAATGTTTATATCAGTTATCACTAATCTGTTTCATGCTACCCACTTTAGTTCAGTCAGTTAACGTCCCTGAACTCTCAAAAAGAGTGTTTGATTACGGAACTTCAGATCTTGTGAATAGTTTTACAAATAAAGATGACAAAGATAAGGACGATCAATCAGAACATGACTTGCCTACTGAACAAATTCCATGTTCCGCTCATCATCCCTTAACCAATGGGTTCTATGATTTAAGTGATTTGAGTTCAATTGATAAAGAGTCATTAGTTGCTTGGAGTGCTAAAGGTTATGACTATAATCATAATTTCACTTTAGGTATCTGTTCATCACCATTGAAACCAAATGTTGATGTAAATAACAATTTAAATAAATTTGGATCCGTCAAGATTAATTCAAGTGAAGTTGGTGGTTATTATACAGATATTAATGGCGAGAAATTCTCAATTGGTAATTTCAATTCAACTCCAATCTTTAGAGGTAAAAAACTAACATTAACTTATACTGACGGTAGTTATTGTCCAAACAACATTGATAGAAAATCAACTATCTTATCATTCACTTGTGATAAGGAAATTTTACAGAGAGCAACAATTTCATTTGTGGGAGTTTTACACGATTGTGATTATTTTTTTGAAGTCAGAACAATTCATGCTTGCCCAACAGCACAAAAGGCAGATAATCTAGCAGTTATTTGGATATTCTTGTTTATATTATTATCTGCATTGTTTGTATATTGCAGTGGTGGATTCTTATATAAAAGAATTGTTCTAAATCGTCGTGGTTGGAAACAGATACCTACATATAATTTAGGTAACAAAGTGACTTCAGCGTTGACGGGAAATGTAAGTAGTGAAAGACAAGATTAATATATACTATTTTTACTTTATAGTACTAACTGATTTTTAATAGTGGAATGGAGTTAATAGAAAGAGTTCTATTGCATTAGTTGGAGGCAGTGATAGATTTGGATTTATTGATGACCAAAATGAATTACTAGATGAGTTGGATGCAGACAGTGAGTGATGAATACTCACACACAGTCCACATTTAAAACTAAATACACAGACACAAATACATATATTGATTATATACTTATAAAGCCTTCAATGCTCACGTGATCTAGCACTAGGGCATTTGACATCCAAACAATTATATTTTCTGTGACGGCTCTCATGTTCACGTGATGCATTTTTTTTTTCTCTTTTTCCAATTTGATCAAAATTGAAAAGTTTTCTTTCTTTCTTCTCCTTTTCTTCTCTTCCCTTTCTTCATAACTTTATTAATCTATCAAAAATGGTAAGTTAATTCAATGAACGTCATTGCAACAAGGACTTGATTCAGGTTGTCAATCAAATGATTTAATTCACTTTTTGGTCTTCTTTCGTCCGTTACACTCTATTTCCAAAAAAAGGGATCTAAGAGATGGGGACAACAAAGCTACTTTTATGAACAATTTTAATAATCAAATATCACCATCAGTTGCAATGGGATTTTGTAAATCGACATTTAACTAACTATTTTCAATAGGGTAAAGAAAAAACTCACGTTAACGTCGTTGTTATTGGTCACGTCGATTCAGGTAAATCTACCACCACCGGTCATTTAATCTATAAATGTGGTGGTATTGATAAACGTACTATCGAAAAATTCGAAAAAGAAGCTGCAGAATTAGGTAAAGGTTCTTTCAAATACGCTTGGGTTTTAGATAAATTAAAAGCTGAAAGAGAAAGAGGTATCACCATTGATATTGCTTTATGGAAATTCGAAACTCCAAAATACCATGTTACTGTTATTGATGCTCCAGGTCACAGAGATTTCATTAAAAATATGATTACTGGTACTTCCCAAGCTGATTGTGCTATCTTAATTATTGCTGGTGGTGTTGGTGAATTCGAAGCTGGTATCTCCAAAGATGGTCAAACCAGAGAACATGCTTTATTAGCTTTCACTTTAGGTGTTAAACAATTAATTGTTGCCGTCAACAAGATGGATTCCGTTAAATGGGATCAAGCTCGTTTCGAAGAAATTGTTAAGGAAGCTTCAGGTTTCATCAAGAAAGTTGGTTACAATCCAAAATCTGTTCCATTCGTTCCAATTTCAGGTTGGAATGGTGATAACATGATTGAAGCATCCACCAACTGTCCATGGTACAAAGGTTGGGAAAAAGAAACCAAAGCCTCAGGTGTCGTTAAAGGTAAAACTTTATTAGAAGCCATTGACGCTATTGAGCCACCAACCAGACCAACTGATAAACCATTAAGATTACCATTACAAGATGTTTACAAAATTGGTGGTATTGGTACTGTGCCAGTCGGTAGAGTTGAAACCGGTGTTATTAAACCAGGTATGATTGTTACTTTCGCCCCAGCCGGTGTTACTACTGAAGTCAAATCCGTTGAAATGCATCATGAACAATTAGAAGAAGGTGTTCCAGGTGACAATGTTGGTTTCAATGTTAAAAATGTTTCAGTTAAAGAAATTAGAAGAGGTAACGTCTGTGGTGATTCTAAAAACGATCCACCAAAAGGTGCTGACTCTTTCAATGCTCAAGTTATTGTCTTAAACCATCCAGGTCAAATCTCTGCTGGTTACTCTCCAGTTTTAGATTGTCACACTGCTCACATTGCTTGTAAATTCGAAGAAATTTTAGAAAAAATTGACAGAAGATCTGGTAAAAAATTAGAAGAAAATCCAAAATTCATCAAATCTGGTGATGCTGCTATTGTTAAATTCACTCCAACTAAACCATTATGTGTTGAAGCTTTCACTGAATATCCACCATTAGGTAGATTTGCTGTCAGAGATATGAGACAAACTGTTGCTGTTGGTGTTATCAAATCTGTTGAAAAATCTGACAAAGCTGGTAAAGTTACCAAAGCTGCTCAAAAAGCTTCTAAAAAATAGATTGATTGATATATTTATTATATTGATTTACTATTATAAGATTCTTATATAATTGTTTAATATTATTGCAGTTTGATTGATGTAGTTTTTTTTTTTCTAAAGCAATTTATTACTTATGTTAAACGGCAGAGGTTAAAATATTTAAATATGCAAAAGATTGTGGGTTATACTAAAGATTTCAGTTTTGTTACACCATGTTATTAAATATCGTGGACATATAAGACAGTATGATATGTTTTATAACTACGATATCTTTGTAATTGTAATATATAAACTTGTAGATAAAGTACCAGACCAGACAATGAATAAATTAATAAAAATGAAACCAAATAGAATCATATAATACAGAACAGAAAATACCTGAAAAACCTCACATACAAGACCTTGTTGACATTGGATAGATCTATTGAACATTTTCTTTGTATATGTGTTTCTCTATTTCACTCTTTTTGTGTTTTTAAAAAATAATAAAAATTAATAGTAATAATAATAAAAAGATCAATAATAATCACTAATATGTTTTAGAAATCACAGATATATGTGAAAAACAACACTTTCTTATAAAATGAAATGAACTAAATAAAATAAAAAAAACATAAACAGTTGAAAATTATTTGATGAAATCAAATAGATCTTAAGTTAACTAACGCAAAAGCAGCATCTTGCTCATCTTGTTTCAAACCACCTTGTTTCTCTAACTGTAGGACCTCTTTAGTCTTACCAAAGCTTATATTAGTAGTGCTATTATTATTTGAGTTAAGTAATTTATTGGCACCAATTAAAGCCCAATCTTCTTCATCCGTATCATCACCAATTTCAAAATCAGTGTCCTTTGGTGTATCTAAAGTTGACCTTATTGAACTATGTCTTCTATTGACTCTTGATTTGTTTGAGTAATATAATAATTCAGGTGAAGTTGGTGTTTGAGAATTTGATCTTTTAGTTTTGAAAACAGGTTTGGTTATACCACCTTTTGATTGTCTTCTTGACACTGGTAAAGATGATGATATGGGAGGTGAGATCAATCTAGAGTTCAATTTCAAAGGTGGGATATTCTCTTCATCTTCGAATTTGAAAACACCATCTTCTTCTTCATCATCATAGAAATCAGAACTGTTTTCTTCTTCATCTGAAAAGATAGCATAATCATTATTTAGTTCCAATTTTGGTTTCAAAAACTTGTCATGTTTATCAGTCTCATATTTATTTTTACTGATTGATTCTCTTCTTGGATTTGGTTGATCTTTTGATGGTTCATCATCTTTAACTTTGGCGTTGGAAATCTTTAATGAATCTCTTTGTCTGGTGAATTCATCCTTATCAACTTTCTTAGCAGACCATTGGCCCCAGCCAATCTTCTCAAAAACAATTGAATCTTCTTCACAACCTTGATTCAAACAACTCATAATCAACCTTCTTTGCTTTGATAACGATAATTTTTCAAACCCGTGTAGTTGTTTAGTCAAATTGGAGGTGATGTGTCTAATTGCTAAAGGACCAGTGACTGTCAACAAGTCAGCCAATCTCTTTGGGGTGACTTCATTAGCGATGGCTATCCCGGCAGGTGAAGAAGTTGATAATTGTGTGACATGTTTTTGTGTTGGTTTCTTATAAGTGGCAGAAGTAATGAAATCCGGGGAATTGTTTTGTGAGACTGAGGATGAGATTGAGGATTTCTGTGAGAATGGAGAGGCTGGTTGAATTGAATCTGGTGATAATTGTAATGACATGGTTGTTGATGGATAAAGATTTAGACTATGTGTCACGTTGTTTGTTTATCAAAATATGTGACCTTTCCAAATGGCTTAAAATTAGGGTAAAAGCGTGTTTTTCAAAAAATATTCCAGTAACCTGAGTCGATTTTAACCAGAATAAGCGTTAAAAGCACAAGTTATAATGGAATTTTTGAGTAGTTTTATTGAATTGAAATGTTTAGTTTATTTAGTGAAAAGTGAAATAAAAAAAAAAAATCGAAATGAAAAATTACCGAAAAGTTTTATTATGTAATCAACGGTATATATATATATATATTCATCAACCCCACAGAATCTGTTCTTCCATTTCATAAGTAGGAGCTGTAGTGACGTTTCTAACTACCGAATCAACGTCGATTGATTGGAAAAGATCTCTAACTTCAAGATTCAAAAACCAGTCATTTTCAGCAGAAATTTCAGGAACTAAATTATTCGCATTGAGTGTCAAATCGTTGATTGTTTGATCAATTTCAATGGATTTGATGATCTTTAAAGCCTCTACTACTCTTTTATTAGCATATTGTGGGTTCAAATCTTTTAATTTGATTATCTCGCTTTGAATTTGGACTAAGTCTTTCAAATGGACTTTATCAGTCTCAAAGCTATTTAAAACAAAACTGATTATCTTGAAATTCAAATATTTTATGAAGATTAAGATGGTTTGGTAGATTAAACACTCTAAAAATGAGAATTTATCTCTCACTGTGTTCAGCTCATTTGGTTTGATGCACTTAGTTAAGATTCGAATAAGTTCTTTGAATAATTGCATCATTTTATTGTTACTTTCCAAATGAGTTTCAAAGAACTCATAATGAAGATTCAAGTGGAATGAATAACACATTAACAAAAAGAAATTCATCTTTTCGTTGTGTTTATCTGTATTGTCCTTATTATCATCACCATTTGAAGTGTTTGGTTTATTATCGATATTATTAGTGACACTCTGTTCGAGATAAGACTCATAAATTTGGAACTTAAAATCCAACTTTAAAATCTCTTCATATGGTTTAGGTTTATTCAACACTTCTGAATCAACATTCATTCTATTCCTCAATCTTAATAATTCAATAAATTCAATTTCACAAAATAAATCATTATTATGCAAATCTCTTCTCAATAGTCTCTCATCCAACAAGCATGGTCGAGCTGACTGCGTGCATAGTATAGCTTCAAATAAGTTTACTTTCAACCAGATGGGACCTTGTTCTATATGTAATCCAATACTTATACAGTTGGAAACAGTTTGAAATAATAGTTTCCATGCTTTACTGAAATCATAGCAATAGTGATAATAATTGATCAATATTAGCTGTGTTTTCACCAATGTTAATGTTTCAACTGGTTGAACTTTTGAGATTTGGAAATAATAAGCTAATAGTTCTTTCAACTTAAGAACTTGATTTGGTATTATTGGTTTCTTTAATTTGTAATTAAGACAATTTTTCAAAACTCCTATCAAGATTGATATCAAAGCCATCATCTTTTCATCATGATGCCATTTATCAATAGTTGGGTATTCTTCAATGAAAGATAAAACTTCTTCTTTATCGAAGACATCATTTAAATAACAGAATTCTTTAGTTTGAAAGAACTCATTGGCCACACGTTTTATCAAAGCAACATTCTTCTGTTCATCCTCCACTAGTCGTGGTAGCCGTTTCCTCTCGTGGTTGATGTCAGTGTGTTCCACATCTTTATCAAACTTCATCATGCCACACATCGTCAAAGATTCTAGTTTATTAATGCTATTATCACCAAAATATTGGAATTTAGTCTCATTCAAAATCAAATGATTTGTTCCATTCGTGTCAAAGACAGAAATTAGGTCCTCACTAAGTCTCAATTTGTGCTCCAACTCTTTAATTCTTGATTCATCTTTCTTAGAATCTTTATAACTCTTATTGACGATGTTAACTGATCTAAATTTCGAAGGAAAATCGCATTTCATTCCTCTTTTTTGGCAGTTTCCACAAGGATATTCTTTATCACAGCGAATCTTCCTTCTTCGACACTCAAAACATGAAATTAATGCCACCATTTTTGGTGTTTTATCATAAAGATCTCTTATATTTAATACTCAAAATAAATAATTTATATGACAAAAATTTCTACCAAAAATAAAAAAGCTATTATACAAAAGATGATTCCAAATTTCACTTCAAATAAAATAATCATCGAGAATGAACAGAACGAGCAACTCCAGGCTTTGCTATTCACTTTGTTCCCGCTAATCATTTTTTTGAACTCGTTTCTCAACTTCTTTTTAAGCTTAAATAAGACTCATTATAACACTTTCATTAAAATACTCATTTATTTATTTATTTATTATCACAAATTTTTCTACTATTTCAGTCCTTTGATCTCATTGTTCTTATATTCAAACTTCAACTTCTTTATAAACTCAATCTATCTGGACATTTATAACGAAAAACCAACAATCAATGAAATAATGATCAATCTACATAATTTATTGATAAAATTACAACGAGTTAAACAACTGTTGAATGATTTCAAATTCAACGTTTCTAACTATTTGATCATAATTTCTCCGTTATATATCCTACTAATTAAGCTAAATTTGGTTGAATTGAAACTAATAGTTCTGATAAACGTTATAATTTTAACCAATTTCAATTCAAATCAACTAATCTCAATAATAAATTTATTAAAACGATATAAATTCATCAAATCTATATTCTCAATCAATGATCTAGATACATTAGATACATTCACCATCTTGAATGACAACAATAACCATAAAATTATAGAATTCAAAATCAAACACAATCAAAGAAAATATTTACCTTTATCTAATCAGTATATTGATTATTTAACACCTTTTGAAAGATCAAATTTTACAGATTTGAGCAATTATGGGAATTACTCAATAAATAAGATCCCTTTCAATGATATCAATTTCAAATGGTTGGATGAGACTTGGAAAATTGAAACGAATTGGAATTATTACGATTTTTTATGGTTTAATGAATTAAATGAATCTTCCTTTTTATCTTTTACAAGATCAAGAATATTGACTAAAAGAGCAATCCTTTTGGATAGGAAAGATTGATCTTTTCATCCTACAATTATATTTCATTAAACAGGGGGGTTTGTGTGTTTTTTATTATTATTATTTTTTTATTTATATCTCATGCAAATTGTTTTCATCATGAACGTATATAAATATAATATACTTTGTAAGAATAGATAAGCCATCCCTTAAAGATATAATAACGGAAGAAGAAGAGTTTCAGTTAATCCCAAATAGTTCCAATTCAATCAACTTAACTTATAAAGATGGGAAGTTTGATTCGTTGAATTGTGGAGCAGCAGTGGATGAACCTTTTGGAGCACCTCTTGGACCTTTACCACCACGAGCACCACCACGGGCACCACCTCTACCTCTTGGACCTTTACCACCTCTGGTGTTGGTGTTGGAAGTTCTAGGTTTGTAAGTTGGAATTTCACCATCAGCAACTTCAAAATCTAAGTATTGTTTCTTGTTACCAGATTTGGTTTTAGTTGATGTGGTTTTTGGTTTTGAGGATTCAATGTAGTTTTCTTCAACTTTGACAATGATGTCTTCTTCAGAGACTTGTTCAATGGCTCTACCTGATGAAGCAACTGGAGAAGCAGCAGCTTTTTGTTCAGCTAAGTAATCAGCATAAGATTTTTTAACTTCTTTTGGTTCGGATTCAGCTTCTAATTCTTCTTCAGCATCTTCAGCACCTTCGACTTCAGCTTCTAATTCAGTTTCACCATCAGCAGTCCAACCAGCTTGTTTAACTTTTTTTTCAGAATCAGATTTTAATGATCTTGGTTGACGGTCAGTTCTTGGTTTAGATTTTCTTTGGGTTGATTTATCATCAACTTTTTGGTTCTTGTTTGCTGATCTACCAGCTGATTTATCTTTGAAAGCAGCTTCGTTACCACTGACTTTTTTACCGCTTGATTTAGCTCTTGGAGCATTTGTTGAAGCTGGAGCAGAATCAGTTTTTTTAGAAGAAGTGTTCTTCTTAACGACTTCTCTTGGGGTGGTTGGAACAACACTGGTGTCAATAATATCGTTACCTAAAAGGTCAAATGGGTTCTGATAATATGTTAGTATGAACCAAATTTATAAATTTGATGGAATTTTATACTTTGAATGTTTGAATGTAATAATAGCCCTTTCTGGACATGATGACCCAAAATACAAAAAGTGACCAACAGTCTCAATTCAGGCCAAAATTTCCAGTCAGAAAGGACACAACACTCAGGAACAGCCGACACTCAATAATCTTCATCACTTCAAACACACAACTTACACTCATTCTTTCTTAGTTTCTTTTCCTTAACTGAAAGTGAATTAAATTTCCAATTTTTTTTTTTTTTTTTTTCAGTAAATTTTTCAGCGTCGACAACAAAAAAAAAATTGTTGCGAGAAATTGCGTGAATTTCTCAGAACGGAGAAACTATGGCGTACTTGTCAGAACTGGGGTCCTCGTAGGCAAGGAGCCTAGGCGGTGCCACTCACTATTTACTACTCATAATTTTATACTGTACTCATTAACTAATTTATTATACATCTCTATCCTTCAATATACACATCACCAACACGGGAAAAGAACGATTTGATTGCGGTTCTTAACTCTGTAGGAACACTTTTATCCAAAATATTCAAAACTAAATCATAAACATGAGGACAATTCTTAATGAAATCATCATGTTCTAATTCACAATAACCTTGTAAAATTTCAACAACAACAGGTCTCCAGGTAATCACGTTTCTTTGTTGTGTTGAATCATCTAGTTGAACATATCGCTCAACTATAGAAACACACATTGGAATTAAACTTGTGCTTATCAGATCTTTTTCCTTTGATGAGACTTTTGATTTATCTGAATATATTTGGAAATTTATGTTAATGAAAACTGCAGATGATGAAGATTCTTGTTTTAATAAGTTTGGAACTTTATCAATTATACCTGAATTCCATAATCTTATTCTTAAATTATAGTCATCATTGAAATTTCTTGCAAATCTAAATGATTCTTCTAATAATGAAGTTAATTTACTTAAATGTTTATATGAAATTAACTCATAAAATTTATCATCTTCAAATAATTCACTTAATGTTTCAATTAATAATAACTGTAGAATACATTTGATAACAATAGAATCTTTAGTCTTGATATCTGGTTTCTTTGATGTTGAGACTGAAGAACTATTTAATGTTGCTTCTTCTTGTTCTTCTTCATGACCAAAATCCACACCATTTGCTTCATCTTTAACTTCATTAATTTCATCCTTATTTAATTTATTTTTCAAAGGATCTGAATCAAATAGTTCATTAGGCGTTGTTAATTTGAAAAGTTTTTGAAACGATTCAACTATTTTGGTCCAATGTTCATCATTAAAGTTAGCCATATTTTGTGTGATTAACTGTTGCAAACATGATCTACCAATTCTTGCAATTGTGTCGTTTTCTTGACAAATACAAGAAACCAATAACTCCAAGTATCCATCCAACATCTTAGATAGTACTGTAAAATAATGTGTGAACAATGCAATCATGTTTCTTAAGGCTTGAATTAACGTCGTTGATAACCAAACAGATAAATCATCATGACTATTAAATTGATTGATTTCCCAATGTTTACTTAAAACACCAAAAATTGGAAATAATAAATTGTTACAAATCTTATTCCAAAAATCTTCATCAAATCTATTACCAAATTGAACTAGAATGTCAAACAAGAAATTTAGTGCCCTTGATCTGATTTCTAAATCTTCTCCTTTCATTATAACTTCATTGAAACTCAATAGTGTCGGATACCAAAAATCTTGGAAAATATCTTTACTATTCAGTTTATTTTCTTCATTATTCATTTCATCAAATGTTAGATTTGCAATCTTGATAATAATTAATTTAATTTTTTGCAATGAATGTAAACTAATTTTTTGAAACTTTGAATTCATTGATAAAACTTTCAAAACATTAATAAATTCATTGAATGCATCATCAATATTAAATATTAAATCAGAATAATCTCTATAAATTGAATCAATTATTTCATAAGTTCTTTCGACGATGATTTGATTTGAATCATTTGCAGTATAACTTAAAACCGCAAATATTGTTTTCCAACCAGATTTGATTTTAATACCTTTCAATTGAATCAAATTATCCAAATTACTTAAAACCATTTCAGTTACTTGTTGATCTTTATAATTTTTTAAAATATAGAAAAAAGGTTTTAAAAATTCTTGTTGAAATTTAAACCCACTTAATTCCTCAATGTCTAAAAATCTAGTACTCAATTGTCTTAATGAATCAATTGCGAAAAAAACAATAGATAGATTATGTTTGGTACTAATATTGTCAAAACATCCACTTATAACAGTCCAGATTGGAGACCATTCTAACCTGATACGCCCCATATTATAATAACAAACATCAATGACTTTTTGTAATGAGAAAGTTCTCGGTGTTAGACTATCTAATGAAGATTCAATTTCTTCATTTGCAACTTCTGTTAAAGCTTTGATAAAATCTAAAATCCCATGTGCATTTAATTGAGAAGATTGTGTAAAGATTTTATCAATTGTAACAATAACCTCAGTACTTAACAATTTAGCACCAATCTCTGGATCTAAATGTTGATTTTGATGATTTGTTTGAGCTTGTTCAGTTAATGTTGTCTTTTTACCAAATCCGAAAAAATATGATGAAGTTGGAGTTGTGGAATTCATTGAACGGTGACTATCTAATGAAGTTCTATGAACTCGTGCATTAACCACATCTGGTAAAATATCAGCTTCAACACCTTTAGCAATCAATTGCAATCTTTCAATTTGTGAAATGACTAATAAAATATCTTTCCAAGAATCTTTTAAATCATTACCATAAGTTTCTGAGATTTTCAACAATAATAAAATAGCTTCAATATTTTTAGATTTCAATTCTTTAACATTACCTAAATTAGAGAATTGAACTAATGCACCAATGAATGAAGTTCTTGAATAATCTAAATCAAAAATGGTGGAAATACTGACTGATAATTTAATACCTTCTAGACAAGTTTGAATTGTTTCTTCATCATCTAAATCTTTAAAAGGCATTGTTAAAACAGCTAAAAAGGACATCCATAAAGTATCAAAAATTGATTTAACATGTTCAATATGTGAAGCAGAATAGTAAATTGTATCATTTTTATTATTTTTACCAAGTGATTTGAATAATTTTTCAGTTTTACTAGAAATTTCTTTTGATGCTTGAATATAAGCTTCTCTATTGAAATCTCTACTTCCGTTAAAGATACCAAATGCAGGACCTTGTGGTTGGTTTAAAACATTAGCATCACCAGCTAATAAAGCAGCATGTTGCTCAGATTGTATTTTGATTTCATTGTTGAGAATCTCATTGAAAATTCCACTCAAATATTCCGGATTCAAATCTTTACCATCATCGATCCCTCTGTTATTTTTGATAAAATCTTCTAATGTCATTCTATTTTTAATTTTTGTGGAATGTTGATCAGTGTTTAACATGATTACAGAATATGCTAAAACGTACGCTGTATCTGCATTGGCAAATGCTCCTGGATTACCATCTGTATATCTCTCTGCAAATTTTAACATAAATCTATCGATTTTTTGTGCTTCACCTGGAAGTCTAAAATGTTGTAAAAACAATCTCATTGCATCAACAAATGATGAGTTTTTGAAATCCATTAAATCAACAAATGAGTGCATTGCAGAAATGTTAAATTCATCACCTTCTCCAAGGTATTCACCAATTTGAGTCTTATCTAAACCAGGTTGATCTAATAAAAATTTAGCAATTGATTCAGGAGTATGATCTTTGATGAAACCCTTTTTGATTAAATCAGCTATACCCTTTTTAGGCTTGAAATTGAATTGTCTAATACCTTCTTGTAAAGCAGTTTTACGTTGTTTTAAATTTTCGAATTCTTGAGGATCATCAAATTCATCTTGAGATGGATTATTTAAACCATTTAAAGAAGGTTGTAGAATACTTGAACCACTTGTACTTGATCTATTTCGCATTTGTAGATTAGTGTTTGATAAAGATCTTGAGTTTGAATTGAAATCTTGTGATAATCCCTTTTGAGCCCACGAATTTAAAGATCTTAAAATTCCAACAATACAATCTAATGAAGTTATTTTCAAAGCGTATTCAACAGGATATGGTAATGATTCATTTTCTTTCGATGAAGATAATTTAGAAATTGATAATAAAGGTAATTGAGATAAATTGTAAGTTGAAATTGAAACTTTCAAATCTTCTTTATATGATATTTTTTGTTTTTGAGTGATTTCAATTTTTGTTAATGATAATTTTGTTAAATGATCTATTAATTTTTCAACTATATTAGTTTGATTAGAATCACAATCATAATTCAAATAAAATTCAATTAAAGCCCTTGGATCATTACTTAATCGTTGAATGATGACCAAGAAATATCTTTTTTGATGAGAAGTCGAAGTTTTCAATTCAGAAACGGGGAAATAAATTTCATTTAAAAAAACAGGGATTTCTCTTTTGAATTGAGATCTCAAATTTGAAACGATCAACCAAAAGATCTCTAAAGTTGTTTCAAAAACTGGAGAAATTGATGAAGCTGCGTTTCTTGCAATTGTCAAATTTAGATATTGTCTAATTGCATCAACGAATTTAGTTCTATCTTTTGATGATGATTTAATAACAATTTGATTTGATGTGAAAACGTCAATATGTTCTTTAATAATGGAGTGAATTATATGTAAAGAGATTAATTTTGAACGAACTGAATGAGATCTCATATCCAAAGAGTCATTATCTAAACTTTTAACAGATAGTTTACACATTGCTCTAAATAATAAAAACGCGTCTTTAATAATCAAATCATTTTCATCAGAATAATCAGAGTTATTTTCTTGATCAACCATTCTTTCAGTTTCAACGTTTAAATCGTTTAAATTTTGTAGAGTTAAAGGTTCTTCAGATTCTTCAGTGTTGTTAATATTGATATTACTTGGAATTGATGAAGAAGATTTTCTGATTGTAACTAATGGTAACCTTGATGATTGAGTTTTAGATTGATTAAGTCTTTCAACTTTCTCGAAAACAACATTAACAATTTGTGTTAAACTTGCTTGAGCAATCCCTTGATTAATTGGTGATAACGATAAGATAAAGATATTGTAGATTTGTCTAACGGCTCTTAACAATGTTGAACCATGAGGAGGGAATTGTTCATTTAAAACGGCAGCTAATAAAGCTCTAACAACTTGAATTTCAACTTTCTCATCAGTACCTTCACCATCAAAACTACTTGCTATGGTTTCAATTGAAGCATCAATCAACGAAATAGTTGGAGGTGGTGTGATGGTGGCATTATGATCTTGTTGATCAACTTCAATATCACTTGGTAATCTTGTAGCTGCAACGTGAGACTTAGATGGTGGTACTTTAATATCATCAAACAATTGAAATGTGAAGATTTTAGAAAAACAATCTAAGGCCAATATAACGATGTCATTAATTTTACTTTCTATTGCTAGTCTTAAAGTTTCAAAGACAGTTAAAGAGTCAAATCCAATGGAATTCAATTTTTCCAAAGTTTTTTTTGATGAGTTGATTAAAGTTGTTAATTTTTTGGAATCTTTATGTTCTTGAATTGAAGTTATGAAACTCTTAACAAATTGGATATGTGTCGAATTGATGGAACTGATTGATGAGTTTCTTGAATGTTTACCAATTGATTGTATTTGATGAGCAGGGATTGTTTTCGATATAACTTCTGGAGTTTTATCCTCTGTTGGTAACGGATAAGTGGCTTTTTCTTTAACTGGTGTAATTGGAGTAATTGGATCGATATCGTGATTAGAGACTGGTTTTAATGAAATACCATTTGAAGGTTCAGGATTACTTGATTCTATTTTGGTGCCTTCTTCATTGGTCGCAGCAGTTTCATCAACCGTGGATTCTTGAGTTGTTGGAGGTGTGTCATTGACTTCAGTCTGATCTTGAGAAGCAGGTGTAGTGTCCTGGTCTTCTGACGGCATGGTGTGAGATAGCTTGCAATAGCAGAGTTTTTTTTTTTTGGATATAGGATCTTATCGGGGCTTATAAATGAACTTTGATGCTATATAGCTGATGAATATTAACAGTATAGACACCCGGAAAAAGAACGCCAATTGGATTGAGAGTTATAGTGAGGAGCAGAGCAGTATATCACAAAATGAACCCTAGAAGCCTGAGAATAAAGAGGCAATTGGATGAAATCAATTGAGGAATTAGAAAAGTAAACAACGAAATATATAAATTTCCACTGAAAACCCGGAAAGAAAATTTAAAGAAATCAAAAGACGGGTAACTACTACAGTTTTATACATCAATTTCATATATTAGCACCATTTTGGACATTTAAATAGACGTGATTTGGTAGTATTTCTTTGTAAGTTCTCTTGTTGTTGAAGTTGATCATCTCTGATTCCCAATGTGTTCTTTTTTTCGAGTTCATTTGGTTTCCAAACTCAGTTAAAGCATAAATTAGATCTTCATTTCCAATTGATCTCGTCTTATTGATGGAGATATTGGATAGATCGTACAGGATCTGTGCTGTCAAGCCCCAGAGATCTTTGATCTGGGTGTCTTTGTGGTGTGATAGATCATCATCGAAACAGTCCTCGTCGGAGCTCAAGTCGACTATTTCTTCAAGCCATTCAACTTCATGATTAGTTTCAGTGGGATAGTAATAGTGCTTTAAAGGCCATCTGATGTTGCCCCATCTGTATTGTTTGATGGATTTGGATAAATACTCCTGTTTCAAGTTCATGTCTATCAAGTCTAATAATGGAATACTGAATATTGAAGAAGTTTCACCAGGATTCAACAACAATTGCA
>PPNJ02000054.1:0-40031 GCA_003707215.2 Phaffomyces thermotolerans | reverse complement strand
CTATTTATCAACAAGGTATAAAACAAAAACTTTCTGAACGCTTAAAGCAAAACATAGGATCTTTGGATCAGTTGAAAAAGGTTTCAATCAAATTATACAATATTGAACTGAACTTCAGTATAGCCTTGGGTCCCACAAAATATAAAGAAGATTTGGATGAAATAAAACAACATTATATGGAGTGGTGTTTTAATAAATTCAAGAATGAGATTGCAATAATGAATATATTGGATAAATATCCATCAATTAATACACCAAGATTATTATTATACGGATATGATATGTCAATTGATTACATTAAAAATCCAAACCATGAATCAATGGGCTACTATTATATAAGTCAATATCTTGAACAAGAAACTTCTTGGGAAAATATTTTACCTTTAGAAGAAGATACTATTTTGAATGCCCAAGATCAAATCACTGCTATGATTTCAGAAGCTAGGATTAGACACAATGATTTGAAACTAAGTAATTTAATTTTGACTCCAGAAAATGAAATTTATTTCATTGATTTTGGTGAATCTGAAATGATTAAAGCATCTGATGACATTGAAGCTATTATTGAAGAAGATAAAGCTAGAATTAGGGAAATCTTGGGAAACCCATATGCTGAACAATATTAATACAGATTTGAACATCACATAAAATATCATGTAGTAAATTGTCTTTAAGAACAATAAGTAGTATCTCTCTAATTTTCAACATCTAGAAGGAGAAAACTTTCTATAAGCAAAGTAAATTCAAAAGTGTGTTGTTTTCAACCCGATTTCTTGAGGATTTCATAGATAATTGAGCTGAAGTGTAATGCACTGTAAAAGCTTCATATTCAGTTAATGGTTGACCAGTTGTTAATAAGAATAATATTGAGCTCTTGAAAATAACTAATGTCACCTAATGATTTTTTTTCGAATGGCCTAATCATTTTATTCGAATGATGAGAAGCGTTTCATATAGGTAATTTGAATTTTAAAATCAGACAAAATAAAAGACAAAATTCCTGTTTTTTTTTTGATGAACATAAATGATATCAACTTTCAAATTTGTTAATTTCAATAAATAATAAACAAACACAATCATAAAGTAGATTATTCAACTGCTCTAATAATTCTATAGTAATTCAAATAATAAAACCAGATTAACGATAAGTATTATTTTTTATACAAGCAATGCAATTTCTCTAGTTAAGGATAAAAAAGCTAGTAATCAAAAAAACAACGGAATCATATGATGGAATGATTACTCATAACAATTCATGATCACTAGCGATTCTTTCAATGATAATAGATGAAGCACCACCACCACCACTGTTATAGGTAGCAGCACAACCAATTTTACCATTTTCTTGATAAAGTGACAATGATTCTAGCACCTGAACAATGGATGACCAATTGAAACCACACCACCATAAACATTTAATTTTTCTTCAGAAATTGATGAAAAAGCTTGATTAAATTCAAAGAAATCAATGTCATCAATTGATAAATTCGCATGTTTTAAAGCTTTTGGAACAGCTAAAGGTGCTGCAGTTGTAAAATCTTCTGGATTTTGAGCAGCTTCACCCCAACCTAAAATTCTTGCAATTGGTTTCAAATCTAATTCAATCAATTTTTTATGTGAAACTAAAATTAAAGTAGCACCACCATCATTAATTGGGGAAGAATTTGCAGCTGTAACAGTACCATTTTCCTTTTGAAAAACTGTTCTTGCAGTTCCTTAATTTATCAACGTTCAATTTAGTGACTTCTTCATCAATTGAAATAACCTGATCTGGTTTACCTTTGAAACCTTTGTGATTGGTGATAATTCATTAGCGAATTTACCCTCATTATGAGCTTTAGCAGATTTTTCATAAGATTTGATGGCAAATTTATCTTGATCTTCTCTCAATAAGTTATAATCTCTGGCACATTTTTCAGCAAGAAACACCCGGCTTCTTTTAGGGAGACATTACAAGAGAGTAATATTTGGGGTATACACATTCTGGTTCAGTATATGGAAATCGCGATGAATTTTTATTAGTTATTCGATCTACATTATGTAATAGTTTCTTAAGAATACGCAGGACTATATATCATCAAGAGCGTGTATAAAGTTTGGCACAGACTGACACCAGGAACACTTAGAATGACAGAACAATTGAAGAAACCAAAAGAAACGGATTCAAAAGAGTCAAATCCAGAGAATTCTGACATTATCACGATATTTGATGTTGCAACCGACATAGAGACAATGTTGATGAACTTGGTGAGTGGATGCAATACCTACGGCAAGGCCAATGTACTAACACTCTAAGCAGTGCTCAGAGGTGGATGAGAACGAGAAACTCCTGGAAACTAAAAGTAAGCATATGAAACAGTGTCAAACCACTCAATACTAACACAAAAATTCAGTGGAAATACTCAATAAAAAACTGAACAAACTAGAATCAAACATCAAAGAGAACCAATAAACATTAAACTCGAAGCACCTCACTTTACTCCTACAAGTGGCCACTATAAATAGCCAATAATAAACATTACTCTCTTCTTTTAATTCAAAAACATCCAAACATTTTCGTATAAGATAAAACTCAAAAATTTAAACAGTTTTAATACAGCAAAATTTGTTAGAATTGTCCAATGAAGGAAAAGAAGTCTAAAAATCAACTAAGAAGAGCAAAATTGAAACAGCTGAAGAATTCTGATCAGAAGATTGAAAAAAATGACACAAGAACGATAAAAATCAAGGAAATAAATCAAAATAAAGATGATAAACCATCTTTGACATCTTTAATTGACTTAAATGATCCAAATTTTAAAGAATTTCAACACATTTTCGACAGGTTCAAACCAGTAGAAACTGAAGAAGTGGTACATCATGAGCTAGTAAAAGACCAAAAAGATGAAATCATTGAAGATATGGGAATTCCAGAGGAAGAACCAAAGATATCGAAAAGACAATCAAAGAAACAGTCTAAAGTCCCATTATCAACATTAAAATCGTTCGCTTCAAACCCTGAACTGGTCGAATGGTACGATGTTGACTCTAAAGATCCCTTCTTTCTGGTGGAGTTGAAAACATCGAAAAACATAGTGCAAGTTCCAAGTCATTGGCAACTAAAAAGAGAATTCTTATCAAATAGACGTGATAAAAAACAATTCATTTTACCGTCATCAATCATCGCTACAGGTATAACTGAAATGAGAGACGTAAACCAAGTTGAAGAGAAATCATTGAAAGAACAACAAAGATCAAAAGTAAGACCAAAATTGAATTCTTTGGATTTGGATTATCAGAGAATGTATGATGCATTCTTCAAACATCAAACAAAACCAAAACTGTTCAGAATAGGAGAGATATACTACGAGGGTAAAGAGCTCGAAGAGCTAGATACATCGTTGTATAGACCTGGTGTTATATCAAATGAATTGAAGAAAGCTCTAGGGTTAAGTGATGGAATGCCATTTCCTTGGGTTCATAAAATGAAACAATTAGGTCCTCCTCCTTCGTATCCTAATATGAAAATACCCGGATATAATGCTCCTCTTGAAGTTGGTGAAGTTGTAGAGATTGGAAAAGATGAAGAATTAGGTATAAATAGAGAACTATTTGGTAAATTAGTTGAATATGAAGAAGAAGAGGAAGCAGCAGAAGAAGAGGAAGAGCAACCAAAATATGAAGACGATGATGAAGATGGAGCTGTTGTTCTCGCTGAAGATGAGATCAAGCTCTTAATAACGGGTGATGAATCAAAACCGATGGAAATCAATGAAGATGTAAATGAAGAGGATATTCCACTACCTGAACTTCCAATCTCCGTTACTGAAAAACCAATAGAGCCAAAGAAACTTTATCAGATTATCAAGGAGAATTTCACTGAAGAGAAGAAGAAGAATGGCTTATTAACGAGCTCTCGTACTTATGACTTGAATCATTTAGAGAGTGGTAATAAAAGAAGTGCAAACGAAGATAATAAAGATATTAAAAAGCAGAAATTTGGTCAAAATGAAGAATCCATAGAAGACGACGAGGAGGATGAAGACAAAGACGAAGACGAAGAAGGAGGAGGTAAATTCAAGTTTTAATGAATAAAATAATGATCTTTAATAGACATTTGTAGTCTTTTTGTTTATTGACACAATTTTTTTTTTTTTTTTGAAAAATTTTTAGTTCCTTAATAAAAATCTTTCATATTTACACCAATTAATCCTTTTGAAATCAGTTTCCTGATCTGTCAGAAATGAGTAAAAGAAGCCTCTCAGACACTTCAGATGATTCAACTTCATTGAAGAAACACAAATCCAAAAAAAATCCAAATGAAACCCAGGAGATGGGACATAATGAACCATCTTCAACTGAGACAAAACCAAGAAAAGAGAAAATCAAAGAGTCAAGGGAACTCCATACAGATGATTGCAATAAGCAACTCATTACAGAAAGTGAAGTCAAAGAGTTAGAACATGCTATCAATGCATTACAAGAATCAATCAAAACTATAACTAGTTCTAGTTTAAATCTTGCCAAATATGAAAAAATCACTAAATCAATCAATTCAATTCAATCAGATGAAGTTCTTGTTGCCTTAGGAAGATCTAAACTGAAACTATCTGCTAATTTAAAAAATCTGTATGATGAAAACAAATTAGAAATCTTCAACTCAATTTTAAATTTCGAAGATAACAATAAGCAAATTCATGAAGGATTTAACTCTGTCAACGCTTCTAATTTGAACTATAATGTCCCTCAAGAAAGCACCCTCAAAGACCTTGTGACGTACTGTTCTAGTGAACTACCCCCATTACCTGAAATCAAAGATCCACGAATTAAAGCAAGAGTATTCACATCAAAATCAGTGGTAAACACATCAAATCTTTCATATAAAGAGCAAATGGATTCAAATAACGAGAGATATGAATTTCTAGGTGACTCTGTTTTGAATAACATAATGACATTTGTAGTTGTTGAAAAATACCCATATGCAACAGAAGGTGAGTTATCTCAATTAAGAACAAGATTAGTCAGTAATTCAACTTTGAAAAGATGGTCTAGAGCTTATGGATTTGATAAAAGACTAAGGGTCAGTGGTAAAGATGCACAGGAGGCTAATAAGGGGTTTAGCAAAACTTATGCTGACGTTTTTGAAGCTTATGTTGGTGGGTTAATCATTGAAGATTCTAATAATTATCCAATAATTTTTAAATGGTTAAAACAATTAGCAGAACCGATCCTATCAGATTCTAAAGATTTGGTGATTGAAAGAGTCATCAATAAAAACGGAGAAGTCTTAGATCCAAATGCCAAATCAAGACTATACTCATTAATTGGATTTGCAAGTCTAGGTTTGAAATACGTTAATGTTAAGTCAGTACAAGAGAAAGACTACACGACTTCAACAGTTAATGTTATGGTCAAAGATGGTGAGATATTAGGGACTGGTAAAGGTAAAAACACAAAAGAAGCTGGTATTCGTGCTGCAATGAGTGTTTTAAAGAATAAAGATATCATTGATAAATATTCAAAACTTAGAGCTTCCATTCCAAGAACTGAATCTATTAAAAGAACAGATGAAGGTGAGACTGAAAAGAAAGAAGATAATAAAGAAGAGAAGAAAGAAGAAGAACAACCTGACTCTTTACCCAAAATGTCATATAGAGACCAAAGAAGGGCAGTTTTCACTGGTTTCAAACAGTATAAACCAGCAATTGAATCACAGAAAAAATTTTGGGGAAGAGATACGAAAGGAGAAGCCAAACCTCGTAATAACTTTGCTGATCTTGATAGATTTTAATCGAAAATGTTTATTCAAGTAAATTGTAATGAAAATATCGTAAAATCTTCTATAAAAGGATATGAATGTGAATAATCTATCAGACTGTAGACATCAGTTCAGTTCAATCGAACATGGTCATTCCCAAATGATGTTCCGCAGTCTATTTCTTGAATCTTCTCACATATTCACTAAATCAAAATTTTTCTTGAAAAAAACGTACTTATCAGCACAAATCAAAATACACACAAAACAAAACATGTCAGGCCAAAAAGATCTTGGATGGTTTTACAATGCCTTCAGCGACATTCAAAGGGAAGTTATCAATATCCAACTCTCATTGAACAAGGTGCTGAATGCTGTTCCAGAAGTTGATGAATTTATTAGACAATGTCAAGATGAATCAGTCTTGCCAAACGTAAAAGCCACCGCAGAATCAAAGCAAATTAAATTTATTTCAACATTGGCTAGAGACACAAAGAAACTGGTCAGTTTAGTGGAGACTTTTGATTTGGAAGTTCCTATTAGGTTACAAGAACAAATTCAAGACTATAATCAGAAACAATCAACTTTATTCCCATCATCTGGTATCGAAATGTCCAATAGTAACGAAGACATAATAAGGATATTCCAACTTAATAAGAGTTCACCAAAATTAGTACAAATCAGATCTAAACAATTATTCGATGAGTTATTCAAAAGAGACTTCAAAAATATTGAAACTAATTTAGGTGCTTTAAAATTCTTAGGAACCTCATTATTTCAATCAATCATATCTAAGAAAGTCTTTGAAATATATCGTGGTAAATTTAAAGATATGGAAACTTTAACTGATGCAATGATTTCAGAAAATAACTGCGTGAAATGGGCTAAAGTTTATGGATTTGATAAACAGTTGAATTTAAATAATCAAAAAACTGAAAATCATGAATTTATCCTATCTTATATATTTCCTGCTTATATCGCCACCATATATATGGATTCAAATCGTTCGACAGTTAGATTGGAACCTTGGATAAATCAAATGCTGGATCAAGATTTGCAAAGTGGTTCAATTAGAAGATTACTTGAAAGATTCCAAAAAGATAACAAGAATGATAGTCAAGAATATGAATTGGTAAAACAAAATTTGAAACATTCTCAAAGAACAACGTCTACAGTCAGTTGCCCTCCGGTATCAAATTATAATGTGTTTCGTGGTGATTTTGCAAGATTATCACTTGAAGAACAAGTGAAAAAATCAAAAGATTATTTATACTCAAGACTAAGTCCAACGTTCATACCAAGTTATCCTATTCTTTCGGAAACAAAACCACCTGAACTACCATGCTTTGAAGTGGCTTGTATAGTTGATGGATTAGTTGTAGGAGTTGGTAAGCATCAGAATATTAAAGGCGCAAGTGCAGTAGCAGCATTTGATGCAATGACGAGAAATCAAGCTAAAATTGAAGAATATGAGAAAGTAAGAGAAGAAGTTAAGAATAAAAAAAACTTGAGAACTCAAACACCTTTTTACTGAAGAACTCGAAAAAATAGTGAAACCAAGAACAATGAACAAATATTGAGACTAAGTACAATGATTGGAATGTTATGAATGATGGAAGATATTTATCATGTTTGATATAGTGTCAAGATAATATACTGAAAGTTAGAAAAGTTATATGGCTTTAAGTAGCTAAATAATGAAATAATAAAAATGATTGCAGTCGCCAATAAACAAATTGTATGATTCATAAGTGTAATAAAAAATGAATAAATATAAAAAGATATAAATAAATAAATAAATAAATAAATAAATAAATAAATGAATAAATAAATAAATAAATAAATAAATAAATAAATAAATAAATAAATAAATAAATAAATAAATAAATAAATAAATAAATAAATAAATAAATAAATAAATAAATAAATAAATAAATAAATAAATAAATAAATAAATAAATAAATAAATAAATAAATAAATAAATAAGTAAATAAATAAATAATTAAATAAATAAAGAATTACTAATCTCTACGCATAAGCTCAACCAAGGGCAAAGTTAGGATTTTTATCATAGATGTTATCTCCTTTCTCTCCAAAACTTGCCAAACATTTAGACATAGTGACTGAACTTCTTGAAATAACATCAGTCATCCAGAAATTTTCAATTGGATTCTTTAAACTTTCATTACTTGTAATTTTAATTCCATTAATATTATTTAATTGTGATAATGATTGAATTCCTAAATTTGAAATCTCTTTAGAAACAGGTTCAATCAAACCTTGAATCAATAAAACTGGTGAAATTTCTCCTAATCGTTTATTCAATGAATAAACATCATTATATTTCAATGGAATGTTTAAATACTCACTAACGACTCTTAAAATCTTCCAATCTTCCCTTGATGACCCCGGTGGATTTGTTGCTGCTCTGGTTTTTTGAACTCGACCTTCAGTGTTGATATAAGTGGCTGATTTTTCAGTGTATGCTGATCCTGGTAAAATGACATCTGCTAATGAAGCACCCAAATCACCATGATGGCCTTGATACACAACAAAAGCATCACTTGGAATGTCTTCGTTCTTCACTTCGTCTGCACCTAATAGGTAGACAAATTTTGGTTTTGTTTGAGATGCTTTCTTTGAATAATTATTGAAACCAATTTCTAATGCACCTGCCCTCGAAGCTTCTCTTTGTAAATAATTGAACCCATTCCATGAATCAGTTATGAAATTCTTGGAGTTTTTAATGAATTTAGAAATTTTGGATACTATTAGCGATGAATCTGGAGAATTTAAAATTCCTGAACCTAATATAATCAAAGGATTTGATGCTTTTGATAATTTATCACCTATTTTGCCATCTAAGGCTTTGACTAAATCATCATAGGTCTCACCTAAATGATTCAAATCGAAAGTTGATTCAAAATTTTCACCAATATGATGGACTTCTAAATCACTATTTAACCATCTTGATCTGATTCTGGCATTTAAAACAGCCGCTTCATGTCTTGGATTTGAACCAATGATTAAAATTTGATCAGCCTCATCAATACCACTGATTGTCGAATTGAATATGAAGCTGGATCTTATGTTTGAATTGATTGAAGTTGGTTCATTTTCTCTTAATACATCATCAGTTGTTAAATTTTCTGAACCTAATGAATTTATCAAATCTTTTAAAACAACTAAAGATTCAACATCAGCTAAAGCACCAGCAATTCCTTTGATTTCATCCCCTTGTGGTTTAATTTTAGAATAAGCAGAAGAAATTGTTGATAAAGCTTCATCCCAAGTTGCAACTTCAAATCTATTACCAACTCTAATTAGAGGTGTTGTTAATCTTTGAGTTTTCAAACCATCGTATGCAAATCTTGTCTTATCAGAAATCCATTCTTCATTAATTTCATCATTCAATCTTGGTAAAATTCTCATAACTTCAACACCTCTACAATCAACTTTGATACTTGAACCCAATGCATCTAAAACATCAATGGATTCGGTTGATTTCAATTCCCATGGTCTAGCTTTGAAAGCATAAGGTTTTGAAGTTAATGCCCCAACTGGACAAAGGTCAATGATATTACCAGATAGTTCAGAATTAACATTTCTTTCAACATAAGTACCGATTTGCATATCATTACCACGACCAGTAGTACCAAATTCAGAAGCTCCAGCAACATCATTTAAAAATCTGATACATCTTGTGCAATGAATGCAACGATTCATCGAGGTTTTAATCAAAGGACCAATTGATTTATTCTCAACAGCTCTTTTACCAGAAACGTCATCATATCTACCACGATCAGAACCATATCTCATGGATTGATCTTGTAAATCACATTCCCCACCTTGATCACAGATAGGACAGTCCAAAGGGTGGTTTTCTAATAAGAACTCAGTGATACCTTCCCTTGCGTTTTTAACCTTTTCAGTAGTGGTATTGACAACCATACCTTCCCTTACAGGGAAATGACACGAAGCAACGAGTTTAGGGGCCTTTTCAACATCGACTAGGCACATACGGCAGTTACCAGCGATTGCTAACTTTTCATGATAACAATAACGAGGAACAGCAACACCAGCTTTATCACAGGCTTGAATAATTGAAGAACCATTTTCTATCTTGACTTTTATATTATCGACTGTTAGCTCGATTTCAGCTCTTAAGAAGAAGGAAGAAGAGAAATGACGACTGAAACTGAGCATCCGGCTGCTGAGGCTCTTCACACTGAGTCTCTTCATTGTGTAAAAAGATATAAAATCAAAGAATAAAGTGTCTTTTAAGGGTTAATGATAGAATTTAGTTGTGCGCGAAAAAGTTGGATAAGGTGGAGTTTGACTGAGATTTTGACACAAATTTTTACTGAGAATTGAATATTTAGACACGAAAATGGTTTTTACTCAGTTTTGGCATCATAAAAAATGCTCCTAAATCACATTAAATTATAAACTCTTTTTAATCACCAAAATATATGTCCTTTTTACATAGGAAAACGTGCTTCGATTAGGTAAATTTCCTAATCGGGATATTTTTAAATTTTGAATGATTTTTTCTACTTTTGCTCTTTTTTTCAAAACAAAAAAAAAGAGATAAAAACTTCAAATTTTGAAAGAAAAATGTCATTTTTCAACTCGATAAGGTGAGTGTTGTGCGCTACAGCATGTAAGATCACAGTACTAACTAGTGTCGCAAGGTTCGGTCGTACCTCCAAGAAAAACAAGCAAGCCAAAGAGCAACCTCTGTACTCATCAAATAATGGATCACAGTTATCTTTGAAAAGATCTCACTCTCCTACCAAAAAACAATTCAATGCCCAAAAGTTTCAACTACAACACCAGCAGCAGCAGCAGCAGCAGCAGATATTGCAACAACAACAACAACAACAACAACAGAACTTTTTATTTTTGGCTGATCCGTTTGTTAAAACTGCTTTGGTTAAAGGTTCATTCAAAACTATTGTGCAACTACCAAAATATGTTGATAAAAATGAATGGATTGCCCAGAATGTCTTTGACCTGTACAATAATTCAAATCAGTTTTACGGTATAATAGCAGAGTACATCACTCCTGAACTTTATCCAACAATGAGTGCAGGTCCCAAAACAGATTATCTTTGGGTTGATGCAAATGGGAAAAACATCCAACTCCCGGCAAATCAATACATTGAATACGTTCTGAGTTGGATAAGTAATAAAATAAATGATCAAACGTTATTCCCAACTAAATCAGGAGTTGCCTTTCCTGCTAATTTTTTGAAAACTGTTAAAAATATAGTTAGACAAATGTTTAGAATTTTTGCTCATATGTATTATAATCATTTTGATAAGATTTTAAGTCTTTCATTAGAAGCTCATTGGAATTCTTTTTTTGCTCATTTCATTTCATTCACAAAAGAATTCGATTTGATTGAAGAACAAGAATTAGAACCATTACAATTATTAATTGAAAATTTTAGACAACAAGGTAAAATAATGTGATGGGAATCTATTACAACATTCTTTTTCAGCAGTAGAACCTGAAGAATTTGATAAGAACAGTAACATGTGTAAATTGTACAGCTACAGGATCTTGCAATATACAATAAATTCATAAATATGCAATTTAAAAACTATATACACGCATCTATATATATATCTAAAGAGAAGATGATAATTCTATTATTAATCATAGATTTATCCTCACTTTAAACATGATATATCCATTTTCATCTAGTTCGTTGAATACTTGTTTTGAAGATACACATGTCTCTCTTCACTTTTTATAAGTTTGACTTTTTTGTCCCCCCGCCTTTTTTAATACAAAAAACAACCTTCCCAATAATATAAATCTAAGAGAAGAAATATTGACTAGCTCTTAAATCTTGAACATCAAAATCACCTTTTGGTGGGATTTCTGGCAGGACTAATGGAGCTAGAATCTTCATATCATGACCTTTAGTTTCAGTTTCGTCACTTAATATCTGTAATTCTTCTTTACTTGAGTCTTTTCTATTTCTTCTTTTAGCTTTGATATCACTAATATTTTGACCTTCTAATATACTAACAGTTGTGACCATTTCCTTACCTTTAATAACTTCTTCTATATCATCTGAATTAATCAATCGTTGTCTTTCTCTTTCTAAATATATTTCATCAGCAAATGTGATTCTTCTACCTAATTCTTTAGAAATTTCTTTTCTTTTCAATAAGATTTTTTGACCATGCTCACTATTACTTGGAATATTAACAATTCTTAAAAATCCTTTATATCTTTCATCAAATTCGTTTTTCAAACTTCTAATTAAATCAACTTCATGTAATTTGATAAAAGCTTCTCTTAATAATTTGTTCATAACAGGAACATCACCTGCATGAGTCCAATAAGAGTCATGAACAGAAGCAAATTGAATTTCGGCTTTATTACATGCAACTGCACTTAATAACATATGAGTAGCATCTAAAGAATGAATATAATTAGGTGGGAACGCAGCCATTTGTTTACGTGAATCAACAGGTGACATTGCAAATGGATCACTAATGAAAATAGTTTGTAAATTAGTGGAAATTTGTTTCTTTGTGTCAGATCTATATGGTTGAACAATTGGTAAATTTAATGGTGTTGTCCAAATAACACTTGCCATCTTTGGAGGATCTGAACTTTTCATTAATTGTTTGGAATCTAAATCTAATCTAACTGATGATGAAATTAATTTGGCACAAATAGCTAACCAATCTTGAATTAAATGAGCACCGTGGAATAATTCTCTTATACATGCAAAAACATGTTTTGTTAAATAGACACTATATCTATACGTATCCTCGCCTGGGAAAATATCTTCTAATTGTTTATTGATTTGAGCAGTGGCACCAATATAGGTAACACCGTAAACGTTAGTCATAACTGTTTGTTTCACAACTTTACGTTTGATTTTATCCTTTAAAATTTCAGCAACTTCATCACCTTCTTCAGCTGCTTTTTTCAATCTACTAATCACTAAATTAGCAACATAAGTATAAACATCTTGTGGTTTATCACTTGGAACTAAATTAACTTGTCTTGCACCTTCAATATCACCACCTAATGCCGCATAATGTTGAAGCCCATTACAAGTACCATCTTGATGAACAGGTTGTCTTGAAATAAACTCTTCAGGGTTTGGATGTTTTAAAGCTTCTGCTAGTTCAAAAATAGTAGCCAATGCTTGCCATGGTTTATCAGCAGTTGTCCACCATTCTTTATAGCCAATTGGATCTTCTGCAGTTTTCATAATTTTATCAATATTATCAGTTGCATATTGAATTCTTTCATTTAATGGAGCTTTATCAATACCAAATAAATTTGAAAAATGAACCTTTAGCCAATCTAAACCATTCGGTCCTAATTTTTTACCTTTCCAAAAAATTAATAAACCTCTTGATAAATCATTACCTAAATGATTCAAATTTGGTGATAATGGATAAGCACGACCTCTGAAATCTAGATTATGAGGAAAATGCATTTTTTCACCTAAAAATGCTCTTGCAATTTCTAATTTATAATTGGAATCACATCTAATTGATCTGAATTTATTAAATTCATTAGTTATTTTTTCAACATCTTTTTTCCATGCAAATATAACACTTGGATCAGCATTTCTTGGAGGTTGCTCAGGTAGTACTAATTCATCAATGACTGGTGGAATATCCAAGAATTCTTCACCTGTATTCCAGAAATGTGACATGATATTGAAAACCCTTTCATTAATAGTCCAAGAAGTTTGACCTAAAATATTTAAACCTTCATAAACTTGATCTAATGAATCGCTTGAAGCTTTCAAATATGCTAATTGTTCTGGAGAGTCTCTCGATCTAATTAATAAACTTTGAGAGTACAAATAACCACCAGTGTTATAAGATGTCCATGGTCTTGGTTCAACTAACATTGGTAATAATTGTGGTTGAACAGCTCCAACCAGACTTTCAGCTGATAATTGAGAACCAATTGATCTATGGATTTTCAAAATCCCAACTTTAACAGAACTTTGATATTGATAACTATGATAAAATGCTGGTGCTTCACCTTTAACCACTTGTTTAGTTATTGGATCAATACCCTCGACTTGAACTTTAGCAACGTGCATTAGCATTGATATTAGCAAAGAACCAATTTTGACTTTGATATCATGAGGCCAAACAAATTTCCAATCTGCCAGTTTTTCAGATTTGAAAGTTGATAGAGATTTAGCATATTTTTTCAAATTATTTGATTTTTTCAAATCTTTAAAGACGTTATTTTCAGATTTTAGCAGTTTTTCAGATCTGAATTCTAATTCTAATGCATTTGAGACTGCAACGACAGCTCTTGCCGTTCTCATACCTTCTGTGACACCACCTGTTGAGTTCAACTTTAATAATTCTAAAATAGTAATGGCTGACATTTTAGCAGGTGTAACTAAACTGAAAAATGGTGCATACTTTAATCTTTCGTTATGCTGTGCTAGAACTGATTTAGATAATGATTTTGTATCAACATTATGAACGTTTTTACATAATTCAATTTCTTCTTTGATTAATGGTGTTATATCTTCAGACCATCTCCATAAAGTTGCATTCAGTTTTTTAGAAACACTTAAATCACCTCTTTCTTTCAATTCTTCATAATCGTGTTTCCATCTTTCTTGAGCAGCTAAGATAGCTCTATTTTCTAGTTGTCTTTGTCTATCTTGATTGAAAGCATCTAAAGCTTCTTCAAATGGACCTTGTAATTCGTCTGGTAATTCTTTATATATTTTGAAGAAATTGATTTGACCTTTTGCATCATCCACTGTACCATCTTCCATCAAGAAATTAAATCTATCTAATAATTCTTTATCCATATTTTCAACTAATTTTTTATTTAAATGAGGTTTCAAACCTAATAAAGTATGTCTTATGACTTTCATACCAAATGAACTGACGGATTTTAAATCAACTGCATCTTTATTCAAAGTTGGAACTTCACCATCAGCATTGAATGGGATTTCCTCAATGTTTTGTTTTTCTTCATTAATTTCACTTTCATTATCATTTTCAGCTTCAGCTGATTCTTCTTTATTTTCATTTTTGATATAATCACTAATTAAATTTCTATAATGTGATGGAACCAAATTAATATCGTATTTATATTCACTTATCAAAGTTGATAAGTTTTTGATACCCAAAATTTCCAAATTTGAAAAAATTAGTTTCAATTCATTATTATATAGACTAAAATCATTGATCAAACGAGTGGGGTCCTTCCCTTCGTTTAGCAGAGAATTAGTTAAGATGGCAATAGTTCTTGAGTTTGGTGAAACGTTATATTGTTTTGGCCATGTATTGGTAAATTCGGTTAATTGAATGCTTGTGGCATTTTCTGACCATTTTTGTAAATATCTATTCAAATCATCAATAAATTGTAAGTTATCAGCTTTGGATAATGGTTGCAGAGTGTCTAGAATGGATAAAGCTCTTTCATATTGTTCTGATTCTAAACAAACTTCCAATAATGACCACAATCTTAGTATTTCACCTGTATGAGTTTCTCTAAAGACTTTATCATAAGGAGAGGAGTACGAGCCTCTAAGTAACGCATCTGAGTCTATTTCTTTAGTGGCCCTTTTACCTAAATCAACAGCAACTTCGTTAGCTAAATTTTGAAGCTCTTTAATTGAATGATCTGAAGTATTTCCACTCGATGAGCTTAAAGAAGCTTTTTGTCTTGTGATGAGTAGAGTACTCCTGATTTGAGTTCTAAAAGCAAGGCAAGTAGCTCTTCTACGACCCAAAGCACTAAGCATATTGATATGTCTCCTTTACTTCAACCAAGAGAGTGAAAACTTCGAATATCAAATAACTTCAAGTAAGTTTCAAATTTAAGTGAAAAATTAAAAAAAAAAAAAAAAAATAGTAAGAAAAGTTAACCTAATTTGGTAATTCCTTAAAATTGAAGTATTTTAATAATTATTACATAATCTATCTTTAACAACCAGACACCAGTGCAAAAGAAATTAGAGACTTATCTCATTGAAAAGGTTGTTGTAACAAGCAATTATTTATAGGATTATTTCCTTTAGAATCGGTACAAAATGTGGTCGTACATGTTCGGTGGTAGCAAGAGCGATAAAGATGTGCCAAAGAAGGCTATCATTAACTTAAGAGAACAAATAAATATGTTAACAAAGAAACAAAATCATTTGTATACACAGATTGAAGAACAAGATCAACTTGCAAGAAAATTCATTACAACAGATAAAGTCAAAGCTAAGAATGCTTTGAAACGTAAGAAGATATTAGACAACGAAGCCACTAAGATCTTCAGTCAAGTAGATGCATTAGAAAACCAACTACGTTCAATTGAAAGTGCTAATTTGAATTTAGAAACAATGAAAGCAATGAAACAAGGTGCCAAAGCCATGAAACAGATTCATGGTGGTATCACTGTGGATAAAGTTGACGAAACGATGGATGAGATTAGGGAACAAGCTGAGCTAGGGGAAGAAATCAGTGAAGCTATTTCAAGATCATATCCTGTTGATAATATCGATGAAGATGAATTAGAAGAAGAATTAGAAGCTTTAGAACAAGAAGAAGTCGATGATAAATTGTTAAACAGTGGTACTAAAACTAGCCAGGTTCAATTACCAGATGCACCAAATACTAGCATTAGAGAAGATAAAAAAGCTGAAAATATCGATGAGGATGACGAAGATGAAAGAGCATTGAGAGAATTACAAGCAGAAATGGGGTTATGATATACTCAACAGTGATATCAAACTGAAATCTTTTTTTTTTTATTAGTTTAATAGCTTTAATAAATTTACGATTATTTTTTTTTACATTCATGTATTATGTTACTCTAATTAACTAAGATCCACAGGACGAAAAACATTAATAAAACTCCAAAGATTTTAATGAACAACCATCTATTACTACTTATGTTGTTGAAATATTTCAATAACTCTCTTTGTGCTCCTTGTATGTTCATATCAATATCTTGAACGTTTTCATCAATTCTCTGAATACTTTCACTTTGTTCATTTACCATTGTTGCTAATTGTTGAAATAAATTACCAACTTCATTGATTGTTGATTCAATAGTTTCAACGGCCATGTTACGTTCTTGTTGATATTGTGATGATTGCTCTTCTAATAACTGTAACTGTTGATCTTGTGGTAACGATAATAAAGCTGAATTTTCTTTGATTGTAGATTCATCAAAAATGAAGGGGTTATCAGATATTTTGGATCCAAGCACACCTTTTGCTTGTTGTTGCTGTTGCTGCTGTGAGTGTTGGATCGTTGATATGAACTTTTCTTGTCTTGATTTATTTTCAATCTCAATTTTCTGTCTTGTTTCTAAAACTTCTTTAAAACTACCACTAACGTTTTTCATTTTAGTGTTCAATAACTGAACAACATTTTTAGAGTTTGTTTTCAAATCTTTATCTTTGTAGTCAACACCAGTTTTCATATATTCTTGTAAATTTTTCAAATTCTTTTCTATTTTAAGTATATCTTGTTTGATGACATAAGTCAACTCTGAGATTTCTATAGGTCTATCATCAAACAGGGGTTTCTTTTTAGCTAAAAGAGCCAGTTTACTCAGTAGTTCCGAGGTATGCGATATATCTTTAGCAATTTTGGATGCTTTTAATTGGAATTCAGATTTTTTGATAACTGATGCTTGTTGTTGAGGTAAAGGTTGGTACTTATTCAAAGAGGCATTGCGTCTGTTGAATGTGTTGACTGACTGCTGAAACTCTAGAGTACGATCCTGTATGTTGTACTGTGGCCTCTGTGACATCATGACGTGATCAGATGAGATAATGTAATAAACAAATGAATAAATGAATAAATGAAATAAAAGTAAAATTGTTAATTGTTGTTCTTTTCTCTTTTCTCAAAATTCGAAGTTCCGACTCACCTCATCGCAAAGACTAGTCGGAACTGAATTTTTTTTTCATTAAAATTTTTTTTTTCTTTTATAAAGTAAACAGAGTTTGTACCATTTGCAGTTTGGAAAGCCGGTATTTATAATGTCTAAAAGATCAGCTAACGAACTGGATGAAGGTAGAAACACTTCTGCTAAACTTTCTGAAAATTCAGTTCCAGTCGGAAACAACTCAATCGAGATAGAGAATAGTGAAAATCCCAAAGACCCAAAATTAGAAGAAATTGGAGAATTTCAAGATGAGTTCAGTGATGAATATGAAAGTGAAGATGATGTTGTTGAAATAGATTCCAGTGGAGAAGGTGATGTTGATAATGAAGAAATGCCAGATGCTCAAGAAATTATAAAGCAAGATGAGGCTCAAGAAAATCAAGAAGGTGATATATATTTACCACATAAATCAAAACCATTAGGCCCTGATGAAGTCTTGGAAGCGGATCCTTCAGTTTATGAAATGCTACATAATGTCAATTTACCATGGCCTTGTTTGACTTTAGATATCTTACCTGATCATTTAGGTGAGGAAAGAAGAAATTATCCTGCGTCATTATATGTTGCAACTGCCACTCAAGCTGAAAAGAAAAAAGATAACGAGTTGTATTTACTGAAATTAAGTCAATTGGCCAAAACTTTAGTTAGGGATGAAGATGATGAAGATGAAGAAGAAGAAAACGAAGAAGACGATTTTGAAGGGGATCCAGTAATGGAAAATGAATCAATACCTTTAAGAGATACAACTAATAGATTAAGAGTGTCTCCATTTGCATCTAAAACTGGTGAATATTTCACTGCTACCTCAAGTGAAAATGGTGAGGTTTCAATTTTTGATTTAAGTTCACAATTCAAAGCATTTGATTCTCCTGGTTTCACAATTCCAAAAAATGCCAATAAACCAATCCATACCATCAAAAGTCATGGTAATGTCGAAGGTTATGGTTTAGATTGGTCCCCACTGATTAACACTGGTGCTTTACTATCTGGTGATTGTTCAGGTAGGGTATATCTAACAAACAGAACTTCATCAAAATGGATAACAGATAAAACTCCATTCACAGTAAATAATAATGCATCAATTGAAGATATTCAATGGTCAAAAGCTGAAAAAACTGTTTTCGCCACCGCTGGTACTGATGGTTATATTAGAATTTGGGATACTAGATCTAAAAAGCATAAACCTGCCATTTCTGTGATTGGTTCAAATACTGATATTAACGTTATTTCATGGTCCGAAAAAATTAATTATCTATTAGCAAGTGGTGATGATGATGGTAAATGGGGTATCTGGGATTTACGTAACTTTAAACCAAATGAACAACCATCTCCAGTTGCTCAATATGATTTCCATAAAAGTGCAATCACTTCAATTAGCTTTAATCCATTAGATGAATCTATTATCGCTGTTAGTTCTGAAGATAACACTGTAACATTATGGGATTTATCAGTTGAAGCAGATGACGAAGAAATCAAACAACAAAATTCAGATAATAAACAATTACAAGATATTCCACCACAATTATTATTCGTTCATTGGCAAAAAGATGTTAAAGATGTTAAATGGCATAGACAGATTCCAGGAGCGTTAGTTAGTACTGGTACTGATGGTTTGAACGTCTGGAAAACAATCAGTGTATGATATTGAAATTAGTTGTTTTGTATATTATAATAAATAGATACGTAATTAAAAAGTGAATTAGAACTTTCAGTTATTTTATTTCCATAAATCATTGTTGATATCAACCTAGAAGAAATATTCAAAACTTTCTACTTCGAATCCATGTCTAGATTTAGATTGTAAGAAATAGGTAGCTCATATGATAGCAAAAATCCAGAAAATGTATAGAATATGAGTCTATAGGTATAAATTATGCGTTAAGTGATTGATAAACAGGAGATTCAGTTTCATTATTAAATATGACAGAGCCTTCATCAGGATAGAAATAATCATAATATAAACTCATTATCAATAGTACACCTTGACAAGTAGCAGCTGTAAAATAAGGCAACCAACTGCTCCAATTAGAGCCTGGTTTTAACATCAATGTTAAAGTCCATAGATAACCACCTGGAGTTTGAACACACATCATTAAAATAGACAAAACACCTGATCTCTTTAGCTTATAAGTGGTATATAATTGTGGTAAATATTGAATAACGGTCAAACAAGTTGAGAATAGACCCAAGAACTGAGCATACAACAGTATTAATCTATTTGAGAATGTGAAAAAAGCAATCACCAAACTTCCAAAGATGATAGACAAAGCTATCAAAGTTTCGTTCCAAGTTCTTTCAATCGCTTTATATTCATCAATTGGTTCATCTGATTGGTTATTAACAGGTTTTGTATAGGCAACACAAACCCAGGTTATTGATAAGGTGCAAATAGCTTGCACACCGACTTGAATTAATGAGATTTGAGTATTAGCACATTCAAACGCAGTAAGCTCATTGCAACATGGTATTGAGAAGAATGATAACAGAATCAAGTTAGAAGTGGCACATAATCCAGCAATTGATATCAGTAATAAAAACACAGGAGCAAGACCTATTGAAGTTCTAGTTTTGATGATGTTGTAATATTGTGGTAAATAGGATAGAAAGATCCCCAAAGTGATGAGAACAGACAAACTGAAGGTCGAAATTGAAGGATTCCTGTACAAATTACAAGAATCTTTCATCATTTTATAATAATGTTATCATTTATATATGATGCTCAGTTACATAAGCGATGAGTTCATTTTTTCTTGTTATTAGTTATGTAAGCAATTGTGCTAATCAGGATATATTCGCGGGTGGGAACTTAATTTGTAACATGATGAAGTTTGAAGATTTAGAGAATAATGATATGAATTGATGAGTTTCTAGTAATGGTTTGAACAAATCATCCAGCTCAACTTTGAAGTTGGCGACTGAAGATATGTTCAGTAATGAAATAAATTTGAGTAGTTAGATCAAGAAACAAGGTGAAAAATGAGATAAATTTTAACAACTGATGATGTGAGTTATCAGGATTATGAGAATCTATAATTTACCAGACCGATACCCTAATGATTTGGTGATAGATGATAGAATGAAAGTATTGATCAGCAGCTGTTAAATATTAACGTGTAATTTTCTCACGATCATCCGAGCCTAAGTGACACAAAAATGACACAAAAAACTGAGAACACTTTTCAGAGCCCCTTTCAAGTTTCTAGTGTCAAATTAACACTATATCAGCCAAATCTTACTTAAATACAAGAGTCTGCCGAAAATGCATAATAAAATTTTGGATATCAAAAGTCACAATATATTGACAAAGTTTTGTGATCTCATATCAATTGTTTCTTATTTTCCTTCACAATCAAATTTTAATGAATTTCTTGTAAAGTGTCAGTGTATTAGCAAGTCCAAATTTTATGAAGATAAGTTCAAAGATTTGAATGAAAAAATTGAATCATCCATAATTGAGCTGGAAACTTTTTCTTCAACAACTTCAATAATAAAGAAGGACCCATGTTTGATACATACAACACAGCTTTTAGTTATCTGAACTATTTATATGCATTTTTAGAAAAACATCAATGTGAAACTGATGAAGAATACAAAGCCTGACTTCAAGAGTGGTCTCTTGAAACTTCAATGTCTTTGATAGAGAGTATTGATCTTTTTTCAAAGCCTGGTTTCTTACACTGCTATTCAATAGTTGTCTTAAAACTACAAGAAGGTTCCTTCAGATTCATATTCGATGGTTGATCAACAGTCAAAGCCAAAAATATGATTTTAGATATTTTTTCCATCAGAGTCTAAAGATTCATGTCTTCATCCAGCTTCAAGTTTTGCTAAATTGGTGAAGATCATCATATCAGTCAATTCTTTGGATTTTGCTGCATTAAATGACCTTCAGAGAGATTTGAAACACGTTCAAAATCTTTTTGATGATAAAACCGTTTTAAAGAAAGAACTTAGAAGACATATACTCCACCGCAATTGAGTGAGGATAAAAAATTGAAAATCATTAAAAAAAACTTTTCTAGCTTTGAACTTGATACAGCATGCAAAATAGTTCACCAGGATGTACATCCAAACAACCTGGTTATTGAAAGATCAATCAATTCAGATGATAAAGTTGAATATAATATCAAAATAATTGATTTTGGTAGATCTTCTTCATTTGTGTTAGATAATGAATCTTCTTCATCTCGTTTATATTCTAGAATTATTAGTTCAGCTGGTACTCTTGAAATTTTAAGTGATAATAGAAGTGAAGTTGATGGTTTAAGAAAAACAGTTTTTGATGGTATAAAATCAATGATGAAAAACTACTAGATTTATTTGAAAAAGATTATATATCACTTAAATACTCATTAGAGCTCCAAATTAAAGTACGATATTTCAATATATTGTCTTGAAAAAGCTGGAAAAGATCTTAAATATTTGGAAGATTTGAAATAAATTATAAATCTAGTTTTTAGTAATAATATTATTAAATAGATTAAAATGTAGAATTGGTGCTATTTCCATGACTGAAGAGTAGAATAGTAACAAATTTTCAGTCAAATTCATTCGTCTTGAATAGTAGTGTCTCATTTGTCTGATGGAAATCGCACTTTTTTGAAAACAAAAAGTATAATTTATATAATTACAACCACATCAGAACAGTAGTTTTCTAGAAGTGATCTCATCTCATCATTAATTTCAAATTCTTCTTCAAACCTTTTGTTCTTGAACACCTTCCAGAATATAAATTTCCAATATTAAGTCTTTTTCATCGCACATTTTTAATGAATTATGATAATCGTCTCAACCGATTTTATTTTCATTTGAATCAGAAAAAGGTATTTGTTTAGAGTTTAATGCGGTTGCTTTTGAATTGAAAAGACGGTTTGATGCAAT
The DNA here is from genome assembly GCA_003707215.2 of Phaffomyces thermotolerans. NCBI lineage: Eukaryota > Fungi > Ascomycota > Saccharomycetes > Phaffomycetales > Phaffomycetaceae > Phaffomyces > Phaffomyces thermotolerans. Next base: position 17,495 of record PPNJ02000054.1, on the reverse strand, counting down.
TTAAGAAAAAAGAATTAATTTCATTGATTTATTGAACCTCAAACAAAAGTACTGGCACTAAACCAACTAAGGGCGAAGATCAGATAGATTTCTTGCATACTAATTGATGCTTTCAGCAGTTTGAAATGGTCTTCTATAATTATATATTTATGACAAGAAGCAACATATTAGTGAATATATCTAAAGAAATTGGCTTTCATAATCAAATCTGATGAAAATCAGTATAAATGGCTGAACAAGTGTCTGAATGTTTAATAAAATAACTTGTTACAACAACAATAACAATTAGATTAATTGAACCAAGTACCAATAACGTATTATCTGAAATCGTACCAGAGATGAATCTATCATGACTAAAGCTGGACAATTTCAATGTCTCTTAAGCACCTTGAAGAATTTATCATCGAAATTTCTGAAATGAATGTTCTGATTTGTGTAAGTTAAAAGATCTCCTATTGTTGTTTTATGAACGATTCTGGTTCTGCAAATGAGAATGGACTCTTGCTATCCATGACACCATTGACTGTCATCACTATGTTTTTTATATTTATTGATGTTTTTATTTTCATTTTATTCATAACTCCGTAGATGGAAATATGAGTTCCTAGATCAATAAACTCATTTTCAGTGTACTCAGTAGTGACTTCTTAGAATTGATCAGAAACAATCTCGTCATCTAAATTCAATTAAACTGTTAGTTATCTCAGCCTCTAGTCCCTGGGGCAATTTGAAAAGTTTTCAAATTTCAAATTTCAAATTTCGAATGTTCATTTTTCTTTTCCAAAATATGAGTAATAAAATTTTCTATTAAATAAACTAGTCATCTGACTCATATCTGGATTTATAAATTAATCTTTGATCAAGCTATTCATAATCTTGAACTCATTCTCATATTCCCATTTCCATTTTTGCAAGATGCTATGGTACACAAAGTACAGAAAAATTGCACTAAGCTGTAAGCAATATAGACTTTTCACTACATTATCAGGTAAAGCCGTCTCACAAAAAGTTAGAGAAGAGGCTTATAACAGAATCCAACAAATTAAAACAAAATATCCACATTTTAATCCAAATGTCAAGATCATTCAAGTTGGTGCAAGACCAGATTCGTCCACTTATGTCAACATGAAATTGAAAGCTTCAAAAGAATCAGGTATTTCATGTACTGTTGATAAATTAAGCGAAAATATAAGTGAATTTGAACTAATTAATATGATTGAAAAAATCAATCAAGATGATTCTATTCATGGATTATTAATCCAACTGCCATTACCTAAACATTTGAATGAAACTAATATCACTAATGCTGTTTCATCCGATAAAGACGTTGATGGTTTTGGTAGATTTAACGTTGGTGAATTATCTAAAAAAGGTGGTGAACCAAAATTCATTCCATGTACTCCAAACGGTTGTATGAGATTATTAGAAGAGACAGGAGTTAATATCTCTGGTAAAAATGCCGTTGTTATTGGTAGATCTGATATTGTAGGTGTTCCAGTTGCAACTTTATTACAAAAGAAAAATGCAACTGTTACAATTTGTCATTCAAGAACTCAAAATTTACCAGAAATTGTTAAGAATGCAGACATTGTTATTGCTGCTATTGGTAAACCAAATTTTGTCAAAGGTGAATGGTTGAAAAAAAATGCTATTGTAATTGATGTTGGTATTAATTATATTCCTGATTCAACAAAGAGATCAGGTTTGAAATTAGTTGGAGATGTTGATTTTGAAAGTTGTAAGAATGAAACTTCTTTCATCAGTCCAGTGCCAGGTGGTGTTGGTCCAATGACTGTTGCTATGTTGATTCAAAACGTTTTATTATCTGCAGAAAGACAATTGAAAAAACAATTTGAATTACCTTCTTTTACTCCATTACCATTAGCATTAGAAAATCCAGTTCCTAGTGACATTGAAATTTCAAGAAATCAAACACCAAAATTAATCAAAGAGTTAGCTAAAGAATTAAAATTAAAAGAATCTGAATTAGAACTATTTGGTCATTATAAAGCTAAAATCAATTTAAATGCTTATGACCGTTTAAAAAACCGTGAAAATGGTCATTATATTTTAGTTGCAGGTATCACACCAACTCCACTAGGTGAAGGTAAATCTACAACCACAATGGGTTTAGTTCAAGCTTTATCATCTCATTTAAACATTCCTGCTATTGCTAATGTCAGACAACCTTCAATGGGTCCAACTTTTGGTGTTAAAGGTGGTGCAGCAGGAGGTGGTTATGCACAAGTCATTCCAATGGATGAATTTAACATGCATTTAACCGGTGATATCCATGCAATTGGTGCTGCTAATAATTTATTAGCTGCTGCAATTGATACTAGAATTTTCCATGAATCAACTCAAAAGAAAGATGAAACTTTTTACAAGAGATTAGTTCCTATTAAGAAAAATAAAAGAACCTTCACTAATTCAATGTTGAGAAGACTAAAAAAATTAGGCATTAATAAGACAAATCCAGATGAATTAACTCCAGAAGAGATTAAAAAGTTCGCAAGATTAAACATTAATCCAGGTTCAATCACGATTAAACGTGTTGTTGATGTTAATGATAGATTTTTAAGACAAATCACTATTGGTCAAGCTCCAACTGAAAAGGGGTTCACTAGACAAACAGGATTTGATATCACTGTTGCTTCTGAATTAATGGCAATTTTAGCGTTATCTAACGATTTACATGATTTACAACAAAGAGTTGGTAGAATTGTCATTGGTTCTAATTTTGATAATGAACCAATAACTGTTGATGATTTAGGTGCAGCTGGTGCTATTTCTGCATTATTAAAAGATGCAATCAAACCTACTTTAATGCAAACTTTAGAGGGTTCACCAGTTTTAATTCATGCTGGGCCTTTTGCTAATATTTCAATTGGTGCTTCATCTGTTATTGCTGATAAATTATCATTAAAATTAGTTGGTTCTCAACCTGGATCAGATCAACAGAAAGGTTTTGTTGTCACTGAAGCTGGTTTTGATTTCACTATGGGTGGTGAAAGATTTTTAAATATCAAATGTCGTTCATCTGGATTTTCACCAGATACTGTTGTCTTAGTTGCTACTATTAGAGCATTAAAATTACATGGTGGTGCACCAAACGTTAAACCTGGTCAATCATTACCAAAAGAATACACTGAAGAAAATTTAGAGTTAGTTCGCAAAGGTTTTGCTAATCTAGCTAAACAAATTGCCAATGTTAAACAATTTGGTATCAATATTGTTGTTGCCGTTAATCAATTCAAAGATGATACCCAAGCTGAATTAGAATTAGTTAAACAATTATCAAAAGAAGCAGGTGCATTTAATGCAGTTGAAAGTAATCATTGGGGTAAAGGTGGCTCAGGTGCAATTGAATTAGCTAAAACCGTTGTTGAATCAGTTAAATTTACAAATAAAGATGATTTCAAATTTTTATATGATGTTAATGATTCAGTTGAATCGAAATTAGAATCTATTGTCACTAAATTATACAATGGTAAATCAATTAAAATATCAGAAAATGCTATTAAAAAGATTGAAAATTATAAAGCTCAAGGATTTGGTAACTTACCAATCTGTATTGCAAAGACTCAATACTCATTATCTCATGATGCTAATTTGAAAGGTGTTCCATCAGATTTTGAGTTCCCAATCAGAGATGTTAGAGCTTCAATTGGTGCTGGTTATTTATACGCTTTAGCCGATGAGATTCAAACCATCCCTGGTTTACCAACTCATGCTGGTTATATGAATGTTGAAGTTACTGATGATGGTGAAATTGATGGGTTGTTTTAAGTGGGATGTGATAGATTATACAGATAAATTAGAAGAATATCATATATAGAATGAATAAAGTAATAAAATAAATAAATAAATAAATAAATAAATAAATAAATAAATAGATAATCAATAAGTAGTGCTCAAAGACATCGATTATCCTCTTAAAAACTTTGTAACAAAATCACTTTGACCAACAGTTTTAGGATCAAATACTTGAGAATTCTCATGATCTTGAAAATACCTCATAACATGGGCATTCTGTTTCCAAAAATTAACCAATTCTTGAAATTCCATCTGCCCTTTCAAATATAAGACATTACTAACGTCTAAATTTTTTTCATATCTATTTCTTTCAAATTCCTGTCTAATCTTTGTACGAATTGTTGCAACGGGCATATCTAATTCGTATAAACCAACAAAAGTAGGAGCATGTCTCAAGTAGTTTCTGTAGAGTCTTAAGGAACGTTTGCTCAAGTCAGCAAATGATTTGCTTCTCTTTGTAGTCTCTGCAAAGGCTGTTGCAACTGTAGGCATCTTTTATTAATGGCTATTGGAGTTAATTCTTTTGTTAACGGAGTTTTTTTTTTTTTTTTTTTTTACACATTCTCTCTACATCAAGTTTCTCTAGATTGTGAATAGGAATGAAAAACTAATTCTCATACTCATCGTTATCCTGAAATAGTCTCCGTAGCTGCTATTAAAGTACTGAGTGTATGATGTATCAGTCGTGACTCCTCCATTCATTTTTCAAGGTTTGAATTTCCATTTCTGTCTCATATACAAAAGCTCTCACCTTCTCATAAGAGATAATGTTGAAACAAAATTTCTTTATCCAGTTTACGTTCATTTCCAATTATTCTTATTTATAGTTTAGATCATAAGTATTAGTGTATCATGGCCTCTCAAAGAAATGTGATCTATGATGATACAAAGAAAGTATATTTTAGAATTGAAGAAGAGTCATCTAATTCACAATCTGAAACCAGTAGTACCACTACTAGCACTATTGAAATCAAAATAAATAATACAAAGGACTCATCATCACGGTTATTCAAAGTAATTGGTAGATTTATTCCAACAACTCATAGTTATGGACTTGAGCATGTGTTACCTAAAACGTATGACTCAACTTATTCGTCCTTTGAGAAATTATTAGAGCATAAGTCAAATAGAGATGTATTAATAGATTTATATAAAGAAGGCTCTACAGTATATGATCATGGTGTGTATAGTGATGAATTAAGTGAAGATGAAATTGAAATTTTGAAACAAAGAAGATAGAAGAAGAAATAAAAATAAACCACGCTGTTCTTGATTCATATTTCTCTACTCTCCAAATTACTTTTCATTTTTAAAAGAATAACCAATATAAGAATGAAATGATAATGATTTAAAAAAAAAAAGATTGAAACCATCTTATCAATTTCAAAATTACCATCATGTATTCATGCCTGCCATCAACAAGTTGTTTAAGAGACTACAGTTGAATTGTAAAAAAAATTGAAACTATTTTTTTTTTATTACTTTAATGAAATAAATATAATGACTTTGCTTTTATATGATTTTGTGTGTACTGTTTTTCTTATTGATTCTCTTTATTATGATTGTGAAGCTTCTAAATCACCGAAATCAACTTCATCTAAGTCTATATCATCGAATTCAATATCATCATCATCATCATCTTCTCCTTGATCATCATCATCATCTTCTTCGTCTTCTTCATCTGCTTCTTCCTTCGCCTTTTGTGCTAATTGTTCATAATATGCTGCTAATGCATCTTGTGCTTCTTTATCTTCATCACCTTTAGGGATTGCTGAAGCTTGTGTATTGTTTTCAGTTTTAATTGTTTCTGAATTTTTCTTGATTAATGGTTCAATATTATTATCTTCATTATAATTAGAATCATTTACTTTGTCGTTATTTTCTAGTTTGATAAATGGATCATTTTCAATTTCTTCATCGTTATCTAATTTACCTAAAACTTTACCAATGGTACTCTCTTCATGCCAAGTAGGTAATGCGTTTTGTTTTCTTTTTTCTTCTTGTTCTAAAGCCATTTGTTCTTTTTGTAGATTTTCATCATTTGTAGTGATACTAACATGTAAAGTAGCTTGAGATTTTGAGCCTGCTTTAATTGAGTTTTGATTATTAAGATAGGAGTTTTTATCAAACATTTTCTTACCTTTACCGATATTGGATAAAGTATAAGAAGCAGTTGAATTTGCTTGAACTGCAATGATTTTGGATAGTGAAGATTCGAAATTATTTTCAGGAATTGAATGTTCATCGATTGTTCTTAGATATGAAATTAATGGTTCTAGTTGCTTCATTAACGTTGAATATTTAATTTGATTTTCCTTTGCAATCTTACCTGTGTCATCTTCAATTAATGGTTCGTTACATAAAGAGCATAGAAATTCATTTTTTTCATAATTCATTAAAGCCACGGCATCTAGTTGAGAATATCTTGTTTTACAGATAGGGCAAATGAAACCTTGTGGGTTTGAATCTGAAGATAAATCATCTCTTATAGCTTGTACGACTGAGTGAACTTTCCATTTAATTGAATCAATAGCCTCAGTGAAATGAATGTAATAATAAGTTCTTGATATTGGTCTGAACTGATTCCCAGCTTCTTCACGTTGAACATGCACGGTCAATAGTCTATCCTCAACCAACTTGTTACATAATGATCTTAATTCTTTCTTTTGAATCCCCAACAAATGAGATAAATCATCTTCTGATAATACAGAGTGTAAAAGAATAGCATCCATTATCAACACATATGGCTTCCCATAGAACCCTCTAGTCACGAACCATAACAGTGAGCGGACGGTCTCATCCATTCTGACGTTCTCCATGTTCTATGAGATGTGAGGAAAATGATAATTAAAGTCTATATGTAAAGAAAGAATGAAATAAATTTGTTTGTAAAACAAACACAGCGTGGTCCGAACCGAAGAAGAGAGTAAAAAGAGAGAGAAAGACGGAGGATGGATAATAGAGATTATTACTGTAAGAAGAAACTTGATAGGTTTAGTCGCAGGTTTTATAGTCATTGTGAGAGCCATGATCCAATTGGATTTTTCCAACTCTTATCTAAATTTGTCTCTTGAAAAAAATATTAGTTGAAAAAAAAATTGTATTTCTTTCATTTGAGAAGCACAAATGGGATATTTAACGAGGGAACAACTGGAAACATTCGACAGGGAAGGGTGTCTGTGTGTTGAGGACTACTTCACTCCTGAAGAGACGAGCTCTCTGCTTCAGCACAGTTTGCGAATGATTGAGGAGTTCGACATCTCAAGCCATCCATTAACGAAGTTCACTACTGGTGGTGACGCTGGACATGTTGGTGACAGTTATTTCATTGACAGTTCGGATAAGATCTCGTTCTTCATGGAGCCTGGTGCGTTTGACGACACGGGGAAAGTTTTGATCAAGGACAAGATCAGATCAATCAACAAAATAGGTCATGGATTGCATATGAAGGACAAGTTATTCAATGAATTGACAATAAATGACAGATCGAAATCAATTGCTCAACAGTTGGAATTCAAAGATCCAAGAGTGTTACAAAGTATGATCATTTGTAAACAACCTGAGATTGGGGGTGAAGTTCCAAGTCATCAAGATGGTGTTTTTCTATACACTGAACCACAAACTGCCATTGGATTTTGGATTGCATTGGAAGACTGTACTGAAATAAACGGATGTCTAAGCTACTTACCAGGAAGTCATAAGACATCACCAATAACCAAAAGATTTGTTAGAAAAGAAAAAAGTGGAACTACTTTCATCCAACTAACAGATGCTAAAGATTATGATAACAATGAAGAGAATTATGTGAAATTACCATGCAAGACAGGCTCATTGATATTGATTCATAATTCAGTACTGCATAGATCGAATAAGAATTTGAGCGATTCTTCAAGATTTGCATATGCTTTCCATTTAATCGATGGTGTTGCCAAATACGATGAGTTGAACTGGTTGCAAGTTCCAAGCACAGGTGGCACTGAGTTTACGAAGCTGTTCTGATTATGTATTTACATACCTGGTGTATGAGTGTAATAGAAAAGTTGGATTATATATTTGATATACCATCGTAGAGAAAAAAAAAGCAAATCAAAAATAGTAAATTTATTATTTTATTGACAACATTTTATTTACGAAAACGGGGAAAAAGTAAACAAAAAAATTATTCGAAAATTTCTATAAAATCATTCCAACCAGTAAAAAAGTTATGAACCAACAACAACACAGAAGGAGACTTCCATTGAACAGAAGAGCCATCAATAACACACAGAACAATGAACTCCACAAAAATAACACTTTCAAAAAGCCTTTGATTGGAACGATAGACGATATTTCCAAATTCCCCCAATTTAAAACGTTTAGTTCAACAAATCATTCTATTCCTACACCATTCAAAGAACCTACTAACCCTAATTTTGACATCCCTGCAATTAAACAGCGTCATGCTGTACGGTTAAGCCCAATTGCAAAACCATTAGGACCCTCATTCAATCAACTTGAAACTAAATCATTGAATGAAGATAAGAACTGTCAATCTATAAACCTTCAATCTAAAGATCCAATAATCAAGATCATCATCAAGAATAGAATGAATGGTAAAGTGTTCAAATTAGGATCGCATGAAGTTGATATATTCAATTCCAAAAATTTAACTCCTGATATCCCAATTAATAAACTGGTAAATAGAATAATTGAAAAAGATTCAATATCAACACCAGTTAAAAGAATAAGAGACGAAGTCATTGATGCAAGTAGCTCAATGAAGAAGAACCGAAGAACTTTAGAAGTTTCTGGGATTCAAGACACTACGATGGAATTAAGCTTTGAAGGTAAAGCAATGAATAAAAATGATTTAGTTAAACTAATTGATAGTTCAATGATAAGTATTGATGAAACACATTCACCAGATGCTCCAATGGTTGACACGCAAAACCTGCTACATTCAACCAACTTCCAATTTGGGAATCAGTACAATAATTCTTAATAAACAATATTTAATTTTACCCATTTCTTCTATATATACAGAATTTTTTATTATGTAAGTTTATTTTATTCAGGATTATCAAATTTCGTTTTTGATGACAGTGAAACCAGGATCACTCTGTCTTAAGATTCTCTCTTGTTGTTTTGTTAAAGCTTTATCAACGATTTCAACGTCTACTAGTTCTTTAATGTTTAATATTTGACCGGCTGAATATGGTGACACTTTTTGGTATATGACCGACCCGGTCTTGCGCAAACCCAATCTAGCGACAGTGGTTTTCACTTTCTGTGGAAGACCAATGGTGGATCTCTTTAACGTTATTCTATAAAATGACATTTTTTGCTCTCAAAATTAGTTTTCTTTTTCTAATGCAAAAAAATTATAATTTTGTTTTTGTGTTTTTTTTGTGTTTTTTGTGTGGTTTTTATTATTACGTAATTTTTGGTTCACGTGGACGGAAATTACCGAATTGATTACATATTAAAATTGTGTGGTTTCGTAATAAAAAGAGTAATGGAAATGTGTTGCTATATTGCATTAAACTGGGTTAGTGACTTCTCCAGGCTCAAATCTCTAATTGTCTCTGGTTTAATCTTCAAAAAAACACAAAAAAAAAAATTAAAAATGTTAGACTTAAACTAGGATCCCAAAAAAAAAAAACAACCATTTATACACTTACCATACAAACATGTCCAGCAATGAAGACGTTGAAAAGTCAGTTGTCTACAACGTCCATGAAGGTATCGTCTTCTTAATTGAACTATCTGATTCACTTGTGTTTCCTGATCCATTAACGGGGAAATCACACCTTGAAATTATATTTGAAGCAATTGCTGAATCAATGAACCATTCAATCATAACATTGCCCAATACCGGGTATGCTGTTTATTTATTCAATGGTAAAATTACCTCTGAGGGACTCAGCACAGGGGTTGAACGATTGTTTGAACTGAAAGATTTGAATTATAAGAATATGAAAATAATTCAGGATATTTTAGAAGAAAGTCAATATGATGAAGAGAATTCAGACAGACCATACGTTCCATTGGATGAACGATTCAAACCTAGTGTTTTATTTATTGATAATCCATTAGATGATGCCTTAAGAGTGGCACAAGATGATTTATTAGTTAAGAAGGAATTTCAAAACATTTATTCAAATAAAAAAATTTTCTTATTCACAGATAATGATCAACCAATAAATAATAATGATCCACAAAAGAGAAATATCTTAAGAAGTACAAGAAACAATTTAGAAGATTCTATGATTAGTATAATTCCATTTTTCATATCAACTGAATCAAAACCATTTAATGAGGATTTTTATAGAGAATTAATGACCTTAGATATAAATGAAGATGATATCTTTGATGGTCCAAATTCAAAACCAATTGATGTTAAATTCATCAAGGAAAGAATCTTGAGAAGAAAAGAAATTAAAAGAAAACAATTCGATATTCCATTTATTTTTAATGATGAATTAACAATTGGTGTTAAAGGTTATGTGTTTTATTCGAATGAAAAGATTAAAAGATCAAAATATTTATATGAAACTGTTGAATTTAGGAAAAATGTTTATTCTAGAAGAAGATATATCAATGAAAAAACAGGTTATGAATATGAAAATTTTACAAAAGTTTTCAAATTTGGATTAAATGAAGATGATTTCTTTGAAATTACAAGAGAAAATTATTTAAAATTAATGGATTATAATTATTCAAAACCAACTTTTTTAAGATTATTAGGATTTAAAAATGAAAATCTATGTTTGAAACCTCATTATCAAAATGATACAAGTTATACATCATTTTTAATTCCAAATGAAGATACTTTTGAAGGTTCAACAAGAACTTTATCTTCATTGTATAAGTCGTTGGTTAAAGCACAAAAATGTGCTATTTTGTTTGGGAAATTAAGAACCACATCACAACCTAAATTATTCGCTTTACAACCATCAAATGAACCATTTCCTGAAGGATTTTTTTTAATTAAATTACCATTTTTAGATGAAATTAGACAATTACCAATAGGATTTGAACTTGTGAAAGAACCATCTGATCAATTATTAAGAATTACAAAATTAATCTTGTTGAATTTGAAGTTGAAAAACGGCTATAATCCATCAGAGTTTAAGAATCCAAATTTACAAAATCATTATAAAATTTTACACGATTATTTATTACAAGTTGAACAAGATGAAAAAGATGAGTTAAGTAACGAAGAAAGATTGAGTAATGATGATACTTTGCTCAAAATACATCAAATAAGAGAAAGAATCGAAGAGAGTCAACTAGATCCAACCAGTAAAGATAGATTGAACAAATTCATAAATCAATGGAATTTGATATACAGTGAGAATTAATGTCGTAATGCTGTGTTGATTATATAATTTTTTTTTTTTTTGTAATACAAAATTTTATCGGAAAATGAAAATAATTTCTTTTCATTTCTTTTATTTCAAAAGAGATTGATAGATTTATATATTCAAAATGATGAGAGCCAGTGTCAGATCAAAGTTCACCAACAATCTATTCTACACTACTTTTGCAGTGGCCTTTTTAACTGTCAGTGCTAGTTCTGTTGTGCCATGTCCTGCTCATGCTATAAGTAATGAAGATGAAAAATCATATGAACAGGAAAAGAAAGCAAAGATATGATTCAGTATCTACTATTTTAATGACGTTACGACTATATTATTATTATGATCACTACCACTTATTATTATTATTATTATTATTATTATTATTATCACCATCTTATTAGAACATCATCACCACCATGTTTGTATACTAAAATTAAAAAATAAAAAACATTTAAGCCAATCAGAAGTCGTGAAATTGAAAAAAAAAAAAAAAAAAAAAAAAACCGTTCCACGATTTGTAATAAATTATGTAATAGAAATATTACTAATTAACTACGTAATCATATTTAGTATCCGGGTAATGCTCTCGTCCTCCTAAAAAAAAAAGACAAACAAAAAACGGAAAAGATTTGCCATTCTTCTCTTTATATATCACTTTATACCCTATATTCAAAAAACAATGTCTGAAGAAGAACAAAAAATCATCAATGAATCTTTAGATTCAAATAAAGCGGTCGAAGAAGAACCATATGACCCTGAAAGTATCTCTGTCACTGATAATTCCAAAGAAGAACCTCAAGAGGGACAAAAAGAAGAACCAGAAGACGATGATGATGATGACGAAGAATATGATATCAACGCGGGATTACCTGACTCTATCTCTAACGAAATCTCTACTGAAGTCCATTCTGAAACCGAAACTAAAGAAGTCTCTGCAAATGAAGATGAAGAAGATGAATATGATCCAACTTCAACCTTACCAGATTCAACAGTAACTAACTCAGTTCAACAACAACAACAATCAACGGTTTCTGCAACTTCTAATACCTCTAATACTCTTATCACTCCTCCTTCTACTACTACTACTTCTACTTCTACTTCTACTTCTACTTCTAATACTAATAATGATACCAACACTACAAATAATACATCAATTGATGCTTCAATCACTCAAGAATTATCTCAACGTTTATTTTCTGATCCTGAATTTTTAAAACTTTCACCAGATCAACAACAAGCAAAAGTTATTGAAGAATTTTCTAAAATTTCTAGTTCAAAATTACATCCATCTCCACCTGAATTAGGAGTTCATAGACCAAATATTGAATATCCAATGACTCCAGCAGAATCCGAAAAATTCAACCTTTTCTTGAAAAATGAAGTTAGATATAACTCAAGATATCCATTTAAACCAAATTCAAGATTATATGTAGGTAATTTACCTGCTAATTTTTCAAAAGAAAATTTATTTAGAATTTTCAGTGTTTATGGTAATATTTTACAAATTTCAATGAAGAATACTTTTTCATTTTTACAATTTGATGATTCAAAAGCTGTTGAAACTGCAATTGAAAAAGAATATGGTATTCCATTATATGGTAAAGATTTAGTTTTAGAAATTGCTAATAATTCAAGACCTGAAACTTTACAACAAAAAAGACAACAAACTCATACCAGTACAAATGAATTTTTTGAATCAAGAAAAAGAGGTAGAGATGATTATAATAATGATTCTTATAATAATAACTCTTATAATAAAAAAAGAAATACAATCGAATGTCAAATTTTTGTTAAACAAACTGCTGATCCAAATTTTGCTAAAGAAACTGCTAAAGCTTTAGAAAATGCAGGTATTATAACTGATTATGAATTTTTAAAACCAGGTCAAAATTTAGATAAAAAAATTAAAGATGCTGCTTATTCTGGTGTTATTAGTGTTGTTTTAGTTAATAAAAATAGAACTGTGGATTGTTCAATTTATCAGAAGACTCCAGAAGGTGGAATTAGATTTGATGAATACAATAGTGTTAGTTATAATGATGTTATTCAACTAATTAATATTGAAAAGGGTAAAAGAGGTTTATCTACTAATATCAATTCAAATAGAATGAATTCACCATCTTTCAATCAACCACAACCTTATAATAATAACAATTATCAATCTCCACCACCACCACAAAATCAACAATTACAACAAAACAATTTATTACAAACTTTACAAAATTTACCACCACAACAATTACAAGCTTTATTAGCTTTAACTGGTCAAGCTCCAGTTGTTCCACAACAACAACCTGTTATTCCACAATATAATCAGTATGCTCAACCAGCAAACAATGCAGTTGATTTAGCTTCATTGTTAGGTAAACTACAACCACAACAAACTAATCAATCTCAACCTTCTCAATATCAACAATTTCAACAATCTCAACAATCTCATTCAGCTTATAGTAATCGTGGTAGATATGATCAATCTCAACAATCTTCTTCTTCTCCTGCTCCTGGATCTTCATCACAACCTGGTGGAGCAAATATTCAGGATTTATTAGCAAATTTAGCTAAATTTCAATAGTTGAATATGAGATGGATGGTTTCAAAAAACACTTGTCTACTTATTGTATACTGTAATTTCCCAATTTTGTGTATTATTTCTACTTTTTCATCAATTATAAAAGTTTATTATTTTTAATATTAGACGTTGTAGTATATAATTTAATCTACTAGATCTCACTGATATAAGAGTATCATCATTAAAAACCAACTGTTTCAAATATTTGATTCATTGTTAATTAAATCAGGGGATAAACTTTATATCAACATTTGTGTTTTATTTTTTTTTTTTCAGGAGTCCTGAATTGTGTATTACATTCAAAATAAATGATTCTTACACGTAATGTCAAATCTTCCAAATTTCAATCTCAATGCTCTTAAAACAATAAATAGTATTACAAAACAAAGACGATGATGTCTAGAATAAAGAATTTCTAAGTGTTATAATTGATTATGAATTGGTTCCAACTTTAACAATTCGAGGAATTCCAGATCTGGATGTCTTTTTATCATTATAACCTTCATCCAAAATTTCAAAAACCCTAGAGAGTTAATTAATCCATTTTCATGGAACATAAACTTTACTATAACCATCAATTTTCCTTCTACAACAAACACAATGATTAAACCCTCTAACACCTAAACTCAACCTACAATTTTCACAAATTGCAAAACATTTACATGGCCAAATTATGATATTTCTTTGATTTATTTGACAAACAACACAATACCCACTTATATCAGCTTCACCATGAATTTCATTCAAATCTCTCATATTCTTATTAGATGACCTTTTTTCATATATTAAATCTTTTAATAACTGATCTTGATTTAATGTGGAATATTTTGATCTTGTTAATCTTTCATCTTTTGATAAATGTGTTTGGATGTATTTTATTAATTCATTTGACTCATTATTTTCAGGTTTTAGAAAACTAATTATTTCTCTTTTTTCAAATAATTCATTGAGTATATCATGCTGGTTTTCATCATAATCATGTCTCTTTAAAATATTTGTATTTTTTGAACTGTTTCTTGTTTCTCTTTGTTGTGATAATGTAGAGATATAAACTTGCTTTTCGGATTCCTCATCTGATAATTCACTAAATTCAGAATCATAATCCAATGGTTCCAAATCCGATTCTGAGTTATTGAGTTCATAATTTTCATCCATCTCATTAATTTCATCACTTGTTAGTTGTTTAGTTATACTAACATTCATATCAATTAATTTTGATGCATCAACATCAACAACCTTACCAGTATTTCCAACTTTTTTGTATATGAAATGATAAATCAAACTTATAAAAGACTTTAGTAATTTGAAAACGTTACTATATCTTTTCAAAAATGACCAGATTGTAGATATTGAATAACAGTCATTTTTTTTCAAATTATCATTAATTTTCAAAATTGGTGGTTCTTCAATATTATTAAAATACCCACTAATTAAGTAACTTTTAGAATCTAAATAAGTATCCAAGGGATAGTTAACTGATTCAAATTCATTGGTGGATTCATCGTTATTTAGGGCATTAAACATAATCATACCAAATCTTGTAACCAATGAGTTAAAATCTTCATTTAATTGTAAATTTAAACTTTCTGATAAGTTCATTATCATTGGTGTATATATCAAACCTTGTGTTGATCCATTGATTAGAACTGCAATGAAATATATGAACAAACAAATAACAGTTGTTGATAAGATAATAATTTGTGGAATTATTGATAATACTAAAATTATTGGAATCTTATTTAATGAATTTTGATGAAAATTGAAAAGACAAAATATTATTAGATTTAGACTGAAAAAGAATGATGGTATTAGCTGATAATCACTTAATTTCAAAATCCCAAATATTTGAATAATGATTTGATCTATAATTTGTGATATCAAAATATAGAAAATTTGGAAACTTGGGGATTTTAAATATCTTGATTCTTGAAAAGCCAGAGAAAGTTCAAATAATGTTAAGGCAGTATCATAGAATGGGGTTTGACTAGAGTTTGAGCTTATTAATGTTTCAATGAAATTCGAAACACAAAATGATAAAAATACTTTCCATAGTAATGAATCAAATTTTATTGATTTACTATCAGTTGGTAAAAAATTCAAAATTTCATTTGGGAAATTCAATTGATAAAATTTCGAAACATCATATAATGAATGTAATAATAATAGAATTGTGCAACACCTTAGCGTTATTTTAAGTAAGTTATTGTATTTATTTTGGATTTGATTAGTATGATGATTTCTTGTGATTGAAGCAAATGATACAGTCCTGTTCAGCACTACAGCCATGATCATGCATGCAGCAGCATAAGGACTTATGAAGTAGTTCAAATTTTGTAGTATTCTGACAAATGTAGGAAATTCGAATTCTTTACCAGATATAGTACCTTTCTTGATACTCTCTAAGTTTTCCAAATATTCTAATGTTTGTTGATCAATCGCATCTAAGAAACGATTTATCATTCTAGGTAAAAGCCATGTTGAGTTGGAAGTGGAAGGAGCGGTGATTGTTTCTAAAGACATGACTTGAATAAAAAGATATATGATCTGAAGTGTTTATATAAATGTGTCGGGACAGATAAGTTAATCCAAGAATCAAGTTAATCCATAGAAACATCGCTGCAAACCGCTTGTTGCCGGATGATATCTTGAACAAGAACTCTCATACTAAATCACTGGGTTGCGCACATGGAAACTTGATGACTAACTGTTGAAGTAATACTCGAAAGTTACCGTAATTGATATATATCTGTTTGGTGATTTGGTTGTCATTAAACTGATTTTGATTCTGATGTTGAGGATGAAGATGGTGAAGTAGAGGATGTATGTTAATTAATAGACACAAAGGTCTTTTATTTGGTCTCATTTTAATAGCAAATATAGATATATGAATTATTATCATTCAAAGAATGATTGAGCTACAATAGTATCCAAGCATAGAATATTATCATGACTCTTTACGACCATTTACTAGCTATGAAGCTTTTACACCACATAACACTTCAACTTGCGGGCTAAATAGAATCTCATCAAATGAAAACAATATACTTTTAAACTCACCTTGCTTATAGAAAGGTTTATGTTAGCTATATTCTGTAACCTGCGAGGTTCTACATGATATTTTATGTGATATTCAAATCTGTATTAATATTGTTCAGCATATGGGTTTCCCAAGATTTCCCTAATTCTAGCTTTATCTTCTTCAATAATAGCTTCAATGTCATCAGATGCTTTAATCATGTCAGATTCACCAAAATCAATGAAATAAATTTCATTTTCTGGAGTCAAAATTAAATTACTTTGTTTCAAATCATTGTGTCTAATCCTAGCTTCTGAAATCATAGCAGTGATTTGATCTTGGGCATTCAAAATAGTATCTTCTTCTAAAGGTAAAATATTTTCCCAAGAAGTTTCTTGTTCAAGATATTGACTTATATAATAGTAGCCCATTGATTCATGGTTTGGATTTTTAATGTAATCAATTGACATATCATATCCGTATAATAATAATCTTGGTGTATTAATTGATGGATATTTGTCCAATATGTTCATTATTGCAATCTCATTCTTAAATTTATTAAAACACCACTCCATATAATGTTGTTTTATTTCATCCAAATCTTCTTTATATTTTGTGGGACCCAAGGCTATACTGAAGTTCAGTTCAATATTGTATAATTTGATTGAAACCTTTTTCAACTGATCCAAAGATCCTATGTTTTGCTTTAAGCGTTCAGAAAGTTTTTGTTTTATACCTTGTTGATAAATAG
>PPNJ02000053.1:0-43033 GCA_003707215.2 Phaffomyces thermotolerans | reverse complement strand
GGCACCAAAAAACTGAAGCTCAAAAAAAAAAAAAAAAAAAAACAAAAATCGAAATCAACTTGTAATTTAAAGAACTAAATAAAAATCACAATGGCCACAAGATTCCGTCCAGCTAAATGGCTTGCATCCAATGACTTTGCACCACAGGTCTTCATGTTCAGAAACATTGAATCAGGACAAGTTCTATACTCACAAATCCCAAAGTTCTCAGAGTATCAAATCAAAAAACAATTTCAAAGACCAAATTGGCAAAATAGAAAACCAACGTTAAGAAGAGATATTTGGAGAATAATGTGTGTTACTAATTTCAACAACTATGAATCTGCAGTCAGACTATACGAGAACTTGGTAACATTAAGATCATTAAGGGATTTGACCTCTGTTAAGACTGCAATGAAGTATAGACCTAGAAATCAAGATGGTAATATTTGGTTTAGTGCTCAATATAGACCTATTTACACCCAAGAAGCCGTTGCTGATTTGAGCACATCGTTGGACAACATCAATCAAGAAGCATCAATCTATTGGGAAGATGAATGGAGGAAAGGTGATTTACAAAATTGGAATTTAAATTTAGTTAAGCATGAAACATTAGATAGAATCTCATTACAAACTCCCAAATCTTTGCTAGAGGAGCTCAGAATCAATGGACGAAGAGACTACTTGGAAAGACAATTAATGAAATCAATTGAACAATGAAGAAATCAAAGAAGTTTAGAAAAATATAAAATAAATTGTGTAAATAGTTTTGAACACCCGGACACACCTCGCTGTTAATACATAAAAAATGATGATATAATGATTATATAATATACAGCTCCTATTTTTTTTTTTTTTTTTTCTTTTTTTTTACTAAGAAAAGAATTCAATATTTCTGTTTATATTTTTTCCACTATTTAATTCTCAAATAAATTCCACTGAATACTTGTATATTATCCCTCATCCCACAATGAATGAGACTACAATATTCACTCCTCCAACTTACAAACTTACTTTGAAACCGGACTTAATCAAAGGTATTCCGGACAATGTTCTATCTTTAATAGCTCCAATCATTGCATATTGGTCATATTCATCTTTTTTTTACATCATTGATTCATTAGAGTTGGCTGAAAAATACAGAATTCATACACCTGAAGAAGTCACAAGTAGAAATAAGGCAACGAAATATGAAGTCTTCAAAGATGTCATCTTACAACATATAATTCAATGTATTGTTGGTTATGTTTTCATTCAATTTGATGAAATACAATACACTGGAATGGAAGACTTTATTATTTATAATTGGACTTTGAAATTTGTATCACCTGATTCTAATTTATTTGGTCCTTTAAAAATAATCATTTCAACATTTTACAATTATGGTATTTCAATGGTGAAAATATTTGGTGCTTTTATTTTCATTGATAGTTGGCAATATTGGCTCCATAGAATAATGCACATGAATAAATATCTATATAAACGTTTCCATTCAAGACATCATCGGTTATACGTTCCATATGCTTTTGGTGCTTTATATAATGATCCAGTTGAAGGGTTTTTATTAGATACTGTTGGTACAGGTTTAGCTGCCATGATTACGTTCTTAACACCAAGAGAATCATTAGTGCTATTCACTTTTTCCACCTTGAAGACCGTTGATGATCATTGTGGTTATTCGTTACCATATGATCCATTTCAAGTTTTGTTTCCTAATAATTCAATTTATCATGATATTCACCATCAACAATTCGGTATCAAGACTAACTTCTCACAACCATTTTTCACTTTTTGGGACGTTTTAAATAATACAGTTTATCATGATTTAGATAATTATAAAGAAAAACAAAAGAAGATTTCACTTATTAAATATAAAGAATATTTGAGGGATAGAAAATTGAATGTATTGAAGAAAAAACAAGAACATTTGAAAAGAGTTAAAGAGTTGGAAAAAACTGAGAAGGTTGAATAAGAGTGATTCTATTTGATATGATGAAGACAATCAAAATATAACAATTAATAGAAATAATCAAAGAGAGATTAATTTTTGAAAAATAAGAACGAGAAAAAAAAAAAAAAAAAAAAACAATAATTATGATTAATAAAGATTTAATGAGACTGATGCTTTTCTTTATTTGGTTTTGGGGTTTGATTTCAGGTTTTTTTTTTTAGTTTCATTAATTACAAGAATAATAGTAATAATAATAATAATAATAATAATAATAAATAACAATAATAAATAACAATAATAACAATATTTTAGATTCAATAGTATAGTAAAATTACCAAAACATTTTTTCTTAAGCTAATTAATGGTCTTCGAGATCTTCTCTCTGAAGTAAATGAAGAAATGGTGAACATTTTATTAAAATTTTAGTTTAATCTTCCACCAAATTTGACACAAAAAGTTTTTCTTCGTGAAAAACAAAGAGAAAAACTTATCCTTGTAAAGTCCCTCACATTTCAATCAATTCTCAAAAAGGGTAATATCGCTAAAGAATGGCACTAAAGTTTGCTCCTTTATCAACCCCAACGCATAGAAGACTACAAACAGCAATTGTTCTCTGGCATACAATCTCAATTCCTTGTTTTTTAGCAATCTTCTTCATCTTTGTAGGTGTCCCATTTTTATGGATAATAACAATTCCGTATTTGATTTATTTTTATTTTGATGAGACACCTAGAAATGGTGGTGTGTTACATAGATATTCCAATCGCATGAGAAGTTTATCCATTTGGAAATATTTTTGTGATTATTTCCCAATCAAATTATTAAAATCAACAGATCTTGAATCAACTTTCACTGAAGTTGAAATCATTGATGATTATTATGATTTCTATTTCTTTAAAATTCCAAAAAAACCATATAAAACATTAAAAAAAACTGGTCCTAATTATATCTTTGGTTTACATCCTCATGGTGTTGTTTCTATTTCAGGGTTTGGTGCATTAGGTACAAATGGAGCTGGGTTCTCTAAAAAATTCCCAGGTATTCCAATCTGTTTATTAACCTTAATGAATCAATTCAGTTTACCATTCTATAGAGAATATCTATTGAGTTTAGGGATCACATCCGCTTCAAGAATAAATTCCTTAAAAATATTAAGATCAAATTATTCTTTAGCAATCGTCGTTGGTGGAGCACAAGAATCATTATTGGCGAAACCTAAGAACAATGACATTGTGTTACAAAAAAGAAAAGGTTTCATTAAGTTGGCCTTGGAAACAGGAAATGTTGGATTAGTTCCATGTTACTGTTTTGGTGAAAATAATTTATTTGAAATCTTAGAACCTGAACCAAATTCAATAGGTAAAAAAATTCAACTATGGTTGAAAAAAACATTTGGCTTCACTTTACCTTTCTTTCATGCTAGAGGAGTTTTCAATTATGATTTTGGGTTTTTACCATATAGGAAATCAGTTACAATCGTTACTGGAAAACCAATTATAGTACCTTACTTACCAAGTCCTAAAAAACATGAAGTTGACCATTATCATGATTTATACATTGATGAATTGAAAAGAGTATTCGATACTTATAAAGGAGAGTTTAACAATGGTGGGAAAGAATTGAACATTGTTGAGTGAATGTATGAGTTGGCTATTGAAATAGCTAGATTATTTATTTATTTATTTATTAAAAAACAAATAAAAAACACGTACAAATTATAAGGTTGCATAGTTTTGATTTCAAAAATTTCATCGTAGTTTTATTGATTAGATCGTTTCCAAAGACCATCAACATTAACTATTTTCAGTTTATGTCTATTTGAAGCCAATGGACTATCTAAAGACATTTGATCATCATTTTTTTCTTCCTTTTGGATTTCTTCAAACGCTTCATTAATTTCATCTTCTTCTTCCTTAGGTATAACAGGAACCATCGTTCTTGACCTTAGGGCTCTTGAGCTTATTGATTGATTACTAGGAATTGAATTATTGGGAGTTGATTGAGAGCTTAATGAATTATTTATGATTGAATCTGGTATCATAATTCGACCTAGTTTAATAGCTTGATTTGACCAATTTTTTAAATTTTGTTGTGAAATTATATCATTATTTAAGATTCTATCTGTGGAGTTCAATGGAATTGTTTTAAGTGGTTTCCAATTTGGCTTACAACCTTTGATTAATTCTTTAACGGTGCCCAATGAACCCCATTGGTTATTCCACATTTTGTTTTGTAAGCCTGTTAAATGAGAAAACACACCTGATGATAAAGCAGAATCTGAATATCCACCTTCCAATAAAGACAAAAGTTTACCATCTGTATGATCATTGGCTAATTTTACTGCATCTTTTGTGAAATTATTGAAAAATGAAGTTGGTACATTAACATGATGTCTTTGCATTGTTTTCAATTCATACTCACTTGCATCGAATCCTGCACTCATTAAAATTATTGGTTTAAATGGTTTAGATGGATCATTATGTGATTTTGCTGAATTGATTAAGAATTGTTTGGCCTTTGTGAAAATATTTGAATATTTCAACTCATACAATCTATAAAAATCTACTTCATCTTTATAATCTTCAAGATGAATATTCCAAATATTTAAATCATGTGAGTTCATGATACAAGTTGAAGCATTTTTGATATTTTCAACACTTGCATAACCAACTTCAGTTGGATATGAATTGATATCATG
Source organism: Phaffomyces thermotolerans (assembly GCA_003707215.2). Lineage (NCBI taxonomy): Eukaryota > Fungi > Ascomycota > Saccharomycetes > Phaffomycetales > Phaffomycetaceae > Phaffomyces > Phaffomyces thermotolerans. Next base: position 38,405 of record PPNJ02000053.1, on the reverse strand, counting down.
TAATGAAAAATATCCAATTTTGGGTAGATTTGACTGTTTTTTATCTTCAGAATCATCTTCACTAAATCCGCTTTTAATTAAACATATATCTTGAGTACCATCACCATGATGTAAGTCAAAATCTAAAATAACAGCATGTGTGACACTTTGAGTATCAAAAGCATATTCAATCGCAATATGAGCATTGTTGATTAAACAAAACCCAGAAGGTGCACAACGATGACTATGATGACCAGGGGGTCTAATCACAACAAAGCTTCTATCTGGTTGATTTTCAGTAAATATAGTGTCTATTGCAGTTTCAATTGAGCCGATAACACCTTCTAAAGCATCAATAGTTTCTTTAACTAAATAAATATCTCCTGTGTGCCAATTTTTTGGAACCTCAATTTCACCTTTCGATAATTTATTGAAACTTTCCAAACATAGTTTAGCCAATTCATTGGGCCATTCTTCTCCATGCACTCTTAAAACATGAGGACTAGATAGTTTTGATTTTTTTTGGGATAATAACAAAGTATATTCAGTAGGATACAATGATAAAGCAGATGCGACCCCAATTGAAACAGCTAATAATCTTTGAGGGCGTTCAACAATTGTTAATGAATAAGATTTTGGAACCCATTTTCTACCAAATGAATGTTTGACCGATAATGGTGATAAAACGACTAACGTTTTCTTATTATTTGGTAAATCATTTGAGTTTTTAACTAAATTTGGATTATACGACAAGTAATTAATAAACTCGCGTTTCCAATCAGATAATGGATCTATTTCATAGGTGATTTCATCTCTAGAATCACTTATATCAAGATTGGAGAGAATACTTGAGAGTTCGGCTGACATTTTGTGGGTCTTGACTCTTTATGGAACAAAGTTTGTTTTGTTTTGGCACAAAATTTCGCGTACCTGAAACTGTCAAAACATGTAAATTTATTAACAGAGAGAAAGAGATGTGAGTTTTTTAAGGATGAAATATCAGCGTTATGTTTGGGGGTCTTTCAGTTACGATCACATGTATCCAATTCACATCAGAAGTATATCCGTATCTTTTCTATTACAAATATTAACATTTCCTACATGAAGAGTACCACTGAATATATAGTAAATATAATGTCATTAAATTATAATTAATTTACCATTCAGACTCACCAGTAGCTTTGGAAAAGGCATAATCTTTTCCATTAATATTTGCAATACCATCTTTCAAAGTACATTTCCATTTATTTTTATTTCTCAATACTTTTTCATATAGACAAAGAATAATCATACCTTCTCCGTCATCACCTTCTTCATCTGAGTTTTCTGCATCATCATCACTGTCGTCTAAATCTGAATTGATATCGTCTGAATCTAAAGAAGCTAAAGCTTTCTCCTTTTTCAATGATTTCTGTAAGGATTTAGCTAATTCTCCATTCTGATCTTTGAGTTCAAATTCGAATTGCTTACCATCAATCTCTGATTTAATCTCTGAATTGATATTATTAGTGTCATTAACGATGTTATTGTTAAAGATTTCAGTCTCGCCATTTAAAGTTGGAGGAGCCCATGAAAAGTTTGCAACTCTAGTAGCTGTTAAATTTTCTCGCCATATTGTTCTTAGATCTTGCAATGTAGCTTCATCAATTCCACTGTTTTCGAAATCTTGTCTCGATTCATTGATAACATCGTTTAAAATTTGCTCATAAACTTTTGCAGCTTCAAATCCTGACATTGTATTCTTTTATATGATTGTTGAATGTTTATATGGTGTGCTTTATGTAGGGTTTTAAGTGTAGTTTGTTTCCGGTGATTATATGATTCAAAAATGAGTATAAGACGGGGGTAAACAGTAATAATGACGATATAACTTGAGTTATTTGTGTTGTAATTTAGACGAATTACTGTTAATTATTAAAGCGTTCTTCCATTTGAAGTTAATGTATTTTATTTTATCGAATTCCGAGGATTTAGAAAGAAGGGTGACACCGGTTTACTATGGTGAGAGTACTAAAGTGGAAACCTCGGGTATCACTATACAGCAAATCTCTGACAAAACACACGTTCAAAGGTCAAAATTCAATATAATAATAGAAGTGTCAGGATAAACCTTGACTCATATAGTGATGCAAACTTAGACTATTCAGAGAACTGGCAGTTTTATTTTTATTCAGATCACTTGTTACCATGGTTACTTTAAATCTTTTTTTTTTTGAATTGTTTGTTTACTTTTCGGGGATTTTCAAAATCAAAATAAACAAACAATTTTCTTTTCCTTTTTAATTTTTCCTGAACTTCACTCTTGTTGTCAAATAATAAACATCATTCAACAATGAAAGAATCGAACCTGACAGAAGCTGCCGAACTATTCACTCCTCGAAAGATAATTCCAGGTTTCGTCATCCATGATGATAAAAACAACGATACAAATAATGGTTTATTAACAAAGATCCCCCATGGTTTAACTGCCAAAAAAGAACGTCGTAAAACTCTTCATCCTTTAGACTTTAGTAGAACGCTAGGATTCCAGGTCAGTCCACAAAGAATTCCATTAACTGCTCCAAGACCAAACGTTTTGAACTCATTTCCAATCAACGTGGTAGATGGTTCAAAAAGACAATTGATAAAACAATTGGAAACTCTCAAACCTGATGAAAATGTTGATTGTAATATCAGCACTCCTTCTTTGAAAAGAAAATCTTCATTTTGTGAAGACGCTACCGCTAATACTTTTGGTTTATCAAAAATTCAAAGGGTTGACAATACCAACTCAATTATTGATGATGGTATAGAAGAAATCGAGGATGAATTTGTTCTAATCTCGCCAAATGGAAAAGCCCATGACAACAATCGTGATGAGGAAGATCCGAATGAAATTGAAGAGGTTGAAGAACTATCAAGAATCGAGTTAGATAACGATTTAACTGCCAGTTTCAACAAAATCGAGGAAGACATTTTACCTACTGAAGAAAATGTTAAGACTGATGTTTTAATTCAGACGCCATCTCGTTTAACTGAACCAGTCGCTCTTAGTCCAAAAACTGAACAACATTCAAGAGTCGCTGATGAATCAAACCTCTTGTTGGATACCACAAAATCACCAAATCCCGACGATAGTTTTGTTGTTGATAGTCCATTATCTAATAACTCTTCATTAATTGAGAAGTCAGGTTTATTACAAGATTTTGATTCAATCACACAATCAAGCCCACATAAACTAACTGTTAGTCAAGTCACACCAAGCAAAAGACCATTATTTACAATTAATCAAGTACATGAAATCCAAAAAGACTTTCAAAAACAAGTTGAAATCTTAGAAAAAGATTTAAGAACGAGAAGTGCCTCCATTGTCGAATTAAATAATGAGATTAACGAATACAAAAACAATATCTTTAAATTGAATGATGAGATTAAACTATTAGAATTAACAAAATCCAATTTAGTTAAAGATAAGGCTTTAGTTCAACAAGAGAATGAATTGTATGATAATGATATCAAAGATTTCAAATCAAGTCTTAGATTGAAAGATGAAAAAATTCTTAGATCAACTCATGTTATTAATAAGTTCAAAGAAAAAGTTGAAGATTTGACTCAAGAAATAGTTTCAAAACAAAACATTATTACTGAATTAAACGAAGATGTCAACTCTAAATCAAGAGCTATTGATACTTTGAATTTAAGAGTAAAAGACTTTGAAGATCAAGCCTCAAGATTAAATGTTTCATTAGGTGAAAAGACTGATGAATATAATAAGATCAATGAAGAAAATTTACAATTGAAAACCAATTTGATGGAGTTAGAAACTGAACTGAAAAGTCAAATTGAAAATCTAGTTACTCTATCAGGTAATGAAAAAAATCAGCTGAACTCATTATATTCAGAATTAAATATGAAATATCAAGATCAGATTATGGAAAACGCAAAGAATAATGAAATCATTTCTAATTTATCGGATGAAAAGATTCAATTGGAAAATGAAATTGATCTCTTGAACAAACGGGTCCATCAGTTGGAATCAACTCATTCTGATAACGTAAATGAATTAAATAACCAGTTAAAGTTTTTAAATAATCAATTGACTTTAAAAGATATTGTTATTAAAAGTTTGAATAGAGGTTTAAACACTTTAAACAATGAGATAACCTCATTGAATTATAAAATAATCGAATCAAAACAGTTATTCAATGAAAATAATGAGTTATTGATAATTAAACAAGCAGAGATTGATGAATTGCAAGCCTCAATTGAATCAATTAAATTCAAATTAGAAGAAACAAATGATTTACTTGTTATTAAAAATGCAGAAATTTGTGAATTCACTAATACAATTGACAATTTCAAAAATCAAATTAATGAATCAAATGAATCGTTATTAATAAGAAAAGCTGAAGTCAATGAATTGAACACTCAAATTGAATCACTAAAAGATGAAATATTAGAATTGAGGAAATTGAATCAAAATCAAAGTTTTGAAATTAATCAATTAACAGAATCGAATAAAAATTTTGAGAATTTGATCAATTCACAAAAACTAAGATTTGAGACATTAGATGAATTGATTCAAAAACAAGAAACTGATCATCTTAATGAATTGGAAAAATACCATGAACAAACATCTAATTTACAAAGTGCTTTACAAGCTTCATCCAAGGAAGTTATTGAATTAAAACAAGAGAAGGAACAAACATCTAAAGAAAACGACATGTTGAAATACGAACTGGAAAGTTTCAAAGAAGATGTTATCAATTTTGATAAAAAGATCCATTCTTTGAAGGGTAAATTAACTGAAACTCAAGTCAATAATGAGAATCTAGAAGCTCAAATTGCACAATTGTCTAAGGAGAAATTGGCTTTAGAAACTGAAACTGATAAAAGATTACAACAATTAGCAGAAGATTTATATATTCAATATGCCAAAAAACATGAGCAAAAGGTTCAAGTCTTGAAGAAGGGATACGAAACTAAATGGGCTTCAAAGATCACTAGATTTGAATCAGAAAATGAGAAATTGAAAAGGGAAATTGAAGGATTGACTTCTCAATTAGAACAAGAGAAGAATGAAAAAAAGGAGATTATTAAACTGTGGGATTCTTACAAATCCAATGAATAGGAAATGCGCTTTTTTTATAATTATTTTTTTTACATACCACATTACTTTACGTTACCTCCTGCTAGGACATACCAAACTAGAAATATTAAATCAAACTTATGGCTTTATCGCTTATCCCAATTATGTAATCAATTGGTGTTTTTTTTGAGATTTCAACACGTAAAAAAAGTAGATAAACGCAGTAATAAACAATTCAATCAAACCTCTTCGCTTTCTTAAACATTTTGTTTGTTGTGCAGTTCTGAGTGCGTTTTCAAATTTTGCATTTTTTTGGTTATATCATTGATACAATCAAGTTAATACCCACTATTTCAAGCAATTGATTCTCGAAAATGAATGAAACTGATAATAGGATATCAATTTCATCAGAGCAATCCTCCCAATTCTCATTTGAACTGAAACATGAGGAAATTTCAATTCGTTCACCTTCAAAGAATATATCTCCTTGTAATCCAAATTCAATTCCTAATTCTAGAATCTCACTTTCACCAACAAGGAGAATTTCATCATCATTGCCTTTAAGATCCAATTCACCTGTACCACAATTGACAATTGTTGCTGTTTCCCCACAAACTAACAAAAGTCCATCATCAAGTAAACAAAGTACACCAGTTCCTCAAATGAGTAAAATTGAAATGTTAGTTCTAGAAAATGAAGAATTAAGAAATTTATTATTGAACAAAGATCAAATAATTCAATCTTTAGAAGACCAAATTTCAATTCTAAATAGAAGATTAGAGTTATCTAATCTTAATAATGAAGACTCCAAAATCGAAATACCAACTCGTTCAGCAAATCGTTCAAGAATCCCTGTATCTATTGTTGCCAATAATGTAAATTCACCAGTCAACAATACATTTGAGGATATTAACGATGATGGAGATAGTGACTTTGAGGAAAACACAATAATACAAGAGCAAATCATTGAAACACCTAAAGAATTACCTTCAATTTCAACACCACTAAGTTCGCAATCAAATATAGATTGGGATGCTGCAGTCCATGCTTTAAGTATATCACCTGAAAATATTCAGATTAATACACCAAATTTGACAGAGTTGAATAAGGATTCTTCTCGATTCCTTGAGAAACCAACAGATGAATCATTACAAAATAATAATTATGACATAGAAGTTGATAAAAACTCATTAATACCACCTAAGACTCCAGCAAGACCTGTTAAAAATGGTTTCTCATTATTATCAACACAAAATGCATATGCAAATAATGATATCAACTCAACTACATTTGTATCACCTGAAAGATATCCAAATTCTACTTATACATCAAGTCCAACTAACTCTACATCATTTTCAAAGTCAGAAACCCCAATTTCACAAATCAATAACACATCATCACCATTCGCATCAAACGCGGAAAACCATTTCATTGATTTACCTTTATTGATTGAACCAAGTCAATTAGATACAATATCTCCACAGATAATAAGTACTTTGGCACAATCATCCAAATCATCAAAGAAAAAACTAAGTGAATCTGAGTTCAATATAATTATTGGTTTATTTGATAAATCATCAAATAAAGAGATTTGGAGAATAAAAAAATCATTGAATAAAATCAAAGATTTGAATGATGAAGTTGGTAGAATATTACTAGACAGTCAATTTGCTAATGATTCATTGTTAGTCATTCCTGATAAATCTGCATTTAGTGTAAATAATCCATTAAAAGTTGATTCAAGGAGAATTGAATTAGATGAATACTTTAAGCATTTATTCTCTTTGAGATTAGGTAGTTTATCAAATAATAAGAAAACCCAATTGCAACTGATTATAACAAGATTTATTTCCGGTGATATTGTTAATTTATTAGTTGAATCTAATTTAAATGTTTTAAAAAATGGTTGGTTATTATTGAAGAAACTAAAAGGTTTAAAATATCAATGGAAAGTTAAATATTGTGAATTAGATATAGATGAAGGTGTTTTCAGAATTGACAATGGTAGTAATGGATTTGAATTGATTAACCTAATAGGTGCACAAATAGGTAGACAACAAGATAACACCACTGCTAATAATAGTGATGATGATAAAGCATATAGACATGCATTTATAATAATGGAGCGGAAAAATAAGAAAAATGGTTACAATAAGCACATTTTCTGTGCAGAAACTGATAATGAAAGAGATATTTGGGTCAACCTTTTGATTCAAGTTGTTGATGAATTCGAAGAAACTACTAATAATAATAAGACAATCTCAAATGAACTAGAAACAATCAATGATTCTTTAATATCAATTGAATACAATGATTCATTAAAATCACCTATTAAGTCAATTAATAGTACTGAACAAGAAAAAGAGATTAAAAGAATTAAGAAGAGAAGTTTTTTCCCCTTCACTAAAAAACAAGTTTTCAATGAACTAGATAATTATAAAAATTTAGAAAATGATTGTAATCATAATTTTGGAGACATTACCAACTTTGAAAAAAATTTAGAAAGTATGAAAATTCTAAATATTGAAAATAATGATTTCAGATCTAATAAAGTTTTCCATAATGATTTAAATCAAGTTTTCGAATTATCAAATGATGAAATTTTTAACTTTAGAGTTCCATCTATAGTGGCATTATGTGTTAGATATTTAATCAAGAATGATGCAATTTACGAAGAAGGTATATTTAGATTAAATGGATCTTCTTCACTAATTAAAAAATTGAAAACTAAATTTGACGAAGAGTTAAAATTCAATTTCAATGATGAAACAGATAAAATTGATATTAATTCAATTGCAGGGTTGCTTAAACTATGGTTTAGAGAAATACCTGGTGATATTTTATCAAATAACGTGACTTATCAATTAGAAAAAGTCTCAAGTGAATCAGATAAATTAGTTCATTGGAAAGAAATTCTATCAGATAATGTTCCAAAAGTTAATAAATCAATACTGTTTGTAATGATGAAATTTTTGAACATGATTATTGAACAACAAGAGTTCAATAAAATGAATTTAAAAAATTTGAGTATTGTGTTTTCACCAACTTTTAATATTTCAAATAACGTTTTAGTTGAATTATTGAATAATTATGATTATTTATTTAATGATGGTGAATTAAGAACTAATCTGATTAAAGAAGTTAGTGTATCTAATTTTTAAATGGAATTGTACAAATAATGTACATGTATATATCTAATGAATAATAAAACATAATAAATAAATTCGTGTAATTAATAATTATATAATCTATTGGGTCAATTCATTCTGTATTTGTTGAGTGAATGAACGATCAGATCTTCTTTTCTTTAAGACATTTTCAATAAAAGATTCACCAGCTTTATAAGAAGATCTAACTAATGGACCAGAAGCACAATATAAAAATCCCATATCTAATGCAATTTTCTTCCAATATTCGAATTTTTCAGGTTTAACATATTCAACAACTTTCATATGTCTTTTAGTTGGTCTCATATATTGACCAAAAGTGACAACGTCACAATCTATTTCTCTTAATCTTTCCATTGCTCTATGAATTTGTTCATCAGTTTCACCTAATCCTAACATTATTGAAGTTTTCGTTATTAGATCTTTATTTGATAATTTTGCAGTTTTTAAAACATCTAAAGATTGTTGGAACGTTGCTCTTCTATCTCTAACAAATGGTGTTAACTCTTCAACGGTTTCAACGTTATGAGCATACACGTCCAATCCACTATTTGCTAATTTTGGAACTTGTGTTAAATCACCTCTAAAATCACCACTTAAAACTTCAACTAAAATCTTTGGTGCTTTGAATTTGATTTTTTCAACTGTTTCAACTAAATGAGAACATCCACCATCTGATAAATCATCTCTATCAACCGTAGTTAAGACAACATAACCTAACCCCCATCTTGATATAGCTTCTGATGTATTTTCAGGTTCCATCGGATCAGGTTTAGCTGGGGCTCTATTAGTCTTGACGGAACAGAATCTACAACCTCTGGTACATGTGTCACCTAAAAGCATGATCGTAGCAGTGGCAGCTTCTTTATTACCACCACCATTCCAACATTCACCAATATTTGGACATTTTGCTTCTTCACAAACAGTTGATAGTTTTAATTCTTTAACGTCTTTTTTCAATTTATGGAAACCAGAGCCCTTTGGGATAGGTACCCTTAACCAAGGGGGCAATTTGGCAGTTTCTTTGGTCTGAATGGTGTTTGCTAATGGATCTTGTGGTTTGAAGTTTAAAGCATTACCAGATAGAAAATCATCGAATGAAGGCCCGTTATTGATTCTTGTGAGAAGAGTTGAGCGACGTTTCTTCGTGGTGGAAGTTGAAGTTGAAGCCAGAGATCTTCTAAACTGCAGAGAGAAGGACTTCATTATAATTGTTGTGGATTATTCTGAGCTTGTGCTAATAATTAGTTGAAAAAAAAAAAAAAAAAAAATTATTCGGTGGGGGAAAAATTCATCAGGAGATTAAATTATTTCTAGGTGGGAGTTTAGGCGGAGAGGGATGGGACTTCCAGGCAGTCTTAGGCGGAGAGAAAATTTTTTTGTGTGTGTGTGTATATATAACATCAGTATAGTAACTAATGGTGTGTGTGTGTGTATTACAATGTAGTAGTGTGTATGTCTATAACAAACAATCGATCTCATCAACACGATATTCATCAACGTTATCCAAATCTTTCCACCATTTGAATAGATAACTTTGACATATCAATTTGAACCAGGGAGTAAACACTAAAGAATCATCATCCATCATTGTTTGAAGCTCTTCAGCATTGACCCACCGTATATCACCAACTTCATTTTCATTTGGATTGACACTGAAGGTGGATCTATCAGCCTTGACGACAAAGATATAGTCAACTTCATGTTCACCCCATGGACCACCACTTGGTGCCATATAATGGATTCTTCTCAAGAATTTGAAAGATTCAAATGGCAAGTCCCCAATTGGGATACCCAACTCATGTTCCAACTTTCTGATAGCAGCATTAGTGGCACCTTCTACCCCGTTGATCTCAGTTGGTATTGCTAACGGATGAGAACAACATGTGTTTGTCCACATGTTGCTGAATGTGATCTTACCATCTGCTCTCTGTTGTAACAATAGTCTATCATCTTGATCGAATAAAAATACAGAGAATGCTCTGTGCAATAACCCACGGTTGATATTCTCGTTCAAATGGCACACTTTCTTGGTGGCAGCACCGGCTGGGGTGTCATTGTGGTCAACGACGATACACAGTTCCTCCATCAGCTTGATCTGTTCTTCATCAGCTCCAACAAAGACCTCTTCTGATGAATCTGCACTTCCTGCTGAGGTTGGGGCACCGCTAGTTTCCTTGATCGGAACGACGTCGAAGTCGTTCAAAATGGTGGTCGTGTCTAGACTCTGGACTAGTTCCTTGTATGACATTGCGAGACAGTGGAATAGCAGAGCGAGCAGGTCTCTTTAAAAAAAAAAATAGTGTTTTGTGTTGTTTATTAAGTCTCTCGTTTAGTTTTTTTTTTTTTTTTTCGTCTTTCCGAGATTTTGAATTTTTTTTTTTAATTTTTTATTTTATTTTTTTTGTTCAATTTTTTTTCATCGTCGAATAAAATTTCCATTTTTTTTTTTTTTTTCAATCTTTTGACGTGTTCGAAAAAATATCGTTGAAAAATGTCCTTAAAAGCTCCAGATGTGCAAGCCAGAGACAGACAATTGGCTGTTGTCAATGCTAAAATTGCGTCAATCGACGCTGATTTGGCCAAGGTCCAAGCAGAGTGCAAAAAATTCCAAAACCCATCAGGAAATGATGATGGAAAAGGTTATAAATCATTGATCTCAAAATTAAACGAGTTAAGATCGAAACAATCAAGCTTGAAAATCGAGAAACAAACCACACATTCCAAGATCAAAGAACTAGAAGCCTCTGCCAAAGCCAAAATTTCCAACTTTGAATCAATCACCAACTCAAAATTAGGTAACTTCAAAACTATTGAAGAAATTGATTCCAAAATTAACTCAAATGAGGATTTAATCACCAATTCCAACTTAACTTTAGTTCAGGAAAGATCTTTGATCAAAGATAACTCCAATCTAAGAAAATTAAGAAAAGAATTCCAAAATTTAAAACTAAATCAAACTTCAATTGATGATGATAGATCTAAAATCAATGAATTAAAATCAAAATTAACTTCAATCAATTCAGATTTCAAAAAGATCAACACTGAATACGACACCATTCAAGCTGAATTAGACTCAATAACCAAGTCAAACAATGAAAACAAATCAACCAAAAATGAGATCTTTAAAAGAAGAGAAGCATTATTTAAAGAAAAAGATGCTCAATATGAAAAACTAAATCGTATTAGACATGAATTCAAAGCTGCTTATGATAACTTTAGATTAAAAGAAGCTGCTGCTAAAAAGGAACAAGCTCAACAAGATGCTAAATTATCTTTACAAGTCGAATTAACAAATGCTAAAAAACCAGCATTTGCAAGAGAAATCAACATCATTCATGATTTATTGAAATATTTCGATCATTCTTACGTTAAACCTGAAACTTCTGGTTCTATCTTTGTACCAAAATCAGATGATTCAATCAACATTAAAAAAACTGGTAGAGTTATTGAAGCAATTCCAGATGATTTAATAATTAAAAAATCTGATGAAGTCTTTATTCCATCAACTCAAAAGAATAAGAAATCATCTTCTAAGAAGAACAACAAGAAACACTCAATTGATCCAACTGTTGTCTCTCAATTAAATGATTTAAACATTCCTTTACCATCAAATGGAGATTCTTCAAAAGTTGTTCAAGATTTGAAAAATAAATTAGCTAATTTCATCGAAACAGAAGAAACAGAAACTGCTAAAAGAATCGCTGCTGTTCAAAAGAAATTGGATGCTTTAGATAAGAAATTACAAGAAGAAGAAGAATAGATTTATATATAAATAAAAACAGAACAACTAAAAAAAAAAAAAAAAAAAAAAAAAAAAAAAAAAAAAAAAAAAAAAAAAAAAAAAAAAAAAAAAAAAAAAAAAAAAAAAAAAAAAAAAGATTTATTACAGTCTTTTGTAGTTCATCTATTTTACATGTTTTTATATATATATATACATTCATTCTAAATGAGGTGGAGTGTGGATTATCTCTTCAGCAGGAGTTGCTTTGGTTAGTTTAATAAAATCTTGTAAAATTTCATCACTATGTTTGTGTAAAACGTCAATCTGTTCCGTTTTCCCATCAGTGAAAGACACTTTCAACAAGGCAGGAACTTGATCTCCTCTTTCAGCGTCGACTCTTAGTACCTTTATTGGTAAATCCGGATTATGGAATTGAACTCTAGGTAAATTATGTCTCCAAAATTGTTTTGGTCCAACATGACCATTATTTGTTATTTTCTTGAATATTAACTCGACTGATTTGACTTCGTTGTTAACCAGGACAGATCCCGGACCGCTTGAGATTAGATTGAGTCTTTCGTAATGTTTTGACAGACGAGCTTTGCTTAGGTTCTTGAACATTCTACACAACTTCCCAAAATAAAAAATCCCTTTTAATGATAATTATTTTATTTGGAATAATTTTTTTTTTTTTTTTTTTCACCTGGAATTACGAGGGTTATTTTTGACTTATGGTGGGAGAATACGAGAGAGTCAGGACTACTACAGTTTGAGTGTGTGTGTGTATGTACATATGTGTATTATAGATCAGTAATACTATCCACTTCTAGTTAGTCTATATCCATAATCATTTTTAGATTCCACAATACATCTCATTTTTTTTACACAATCAGAAAACGCCAAAGTTCTACTAAAAACTGGCAAAAAGACTTTTCTCTTCACTCAAGAATCAGTTGTCCCTATCTAGTGACTCATCATTGTAACGGAATGGTATGTTTGTGTGTTGTGTTGAATCACTCACTTTTCCAACGTTTTGCAAAATTAATTAAAGAGAAAGAAAAAAATTTTTTTTTTTTTTTTTTTTTTTTTCACTACAAATTTAAATTTTTTTCAAACTTATATATATATATTATTTGATCTTCACTCATTCTTTGCCTCTCTTTCGAGTCTTTCTTCAATCTCCCTCAACTCTCTTTCTCTTTCCAATAATTCTTGTCTTTTTTGCAATAAATCCTTTTGGACCCTTTCTTCAAATGCTTTCAATCTTTCTTCTTCCAACCGGATTTGTTCTTCTCTGGCTAGATAAGTATCGTTATTGTTAACGTTAGGAGAATTCAATGACGATAAACTAGCATCCTCTTGTTTGATATATGGTGATTTCAATGATGGTGAAGAAATACCTAATTGATTATTAGGTTGTTCTAATGTCCCATTACCACTCAAGGCTAACGTTCTATATTTTTCATACAACATTTCATGTGTGAAGTCTTTCAAATCTTGTAAATGAGAAATCAATAATAAATTTCTTAATATAACAAAATCACTTGATTCATGATCTTCAATGTTAATGAAACCCCATGGATATTTTCGACCTCTAATCATCTCATTATTAACTTCAAACACTTGATTGGATCCAATTATAGAAAAGGGAATCAATGATCTTAAATATGAATTGGTATCAATTGTTTCACTATCATCATTTTCTAAATCATATGGAAAATCATAATATTCAATTTGATGAAATTTTAAATCTTCCAAGATTAATCTCTTATTTAAGATTAATTCTTCTTTGGTTAAACTATCTGCTTTACTTATAACCGGAATCAAATTAACTAACCCACTCAATTGTTTCAAAATTTCAATATCTAATTCTTTTAATCCATGACTTGTTGCATTGATGAAATAAACAACAGCATGAACTCTTGAATCCTTGAATCTTGGATTTCTTCTCACTCTACTTTCTTCTAACAGGATCTCATCGTATTGGTGTTTAATATAATCAGTGATTATATTAAAACTTGATGTATTATCTAAAGAATCTCCAAACCCAGGTGTATCAATTAATGATAGTGAGATTTTAACACCTTCATTGTCTTCTAATTCGACGTGTTCCTCTCTGAGTTTGAAATCCCTATCCAGGGAGTCATCTGTTGGTAACGGGATTGTGCTGCTACTTTCAACAACTTGTTGACCACATAAACTATTGATAAATGTAGATCTACCTGTACCTGATTGACCCACAACCATTAAGGAGAATTGGATCCCTTTTTTCAAGGTCTTTCTTTTACGCAACGAAGCTGAAGTGATTGTCACCATTCTGGACTGAATTACTGGTTCACAAAACACAATTAAAACGCGTTTAATTCTGCTTTTAATGCTAAATATAAACATCGTTTCAATAAACAATTTTTTCTCTCTTTGTTTTTGATGACTTCCGGGGGGAAGAGAGAAATTGTAATTCCGGGGTTTCATGATATTTTTTTTTTTTTTTTCAATTTTATGACTCTCTTTCTTTGAAAACACACATTCGCTCTATAAATCATCATGGCTAAAAAGGTGCTCTTGATCGACAATTACGACTCATTCACTTGGAATTTATACCAATATCTTTGCGTTGAAGGTGCTGATGTGGAAGTCGTAAGAAATGATAAAATATCAATTGATGGAATTGAAAAACTAAATCCAGAAATCATTGTTATATCTCCTGGTCCAGGTCATCCTGAAACCGACTCGGGTATTTCCAGAGATGTCATCAAACACTTTGCTGGGAAACTCCCAATTTTTGGTATTTGCATGGGTCAACAGTGTATCTTTGCTGTATTTGGAGGTGAAGTCACTTATGCTGGAGAAATTAAGCATGGCAAAACTTCTACCATCACTCATGATGGTAAAGGGATGTTCCAAAATGTCCCTCAAGGTATCGCTGTCACGAGATATCACAGTCTGGCAGGTACACAATCTACACTTCCTGATGATTTACAAATCACTGCAAAGACCTCAAATGGTATAATCATGGGAGTTCGTCATAAAAAATATATAATTGAAGGTGTCCAATTCCATCCCGAAAGTATTCTAACTGAAGAGGGACATTTAATGATGAGAAACATTTTGAATTATAATAGTGGTTATTGGGAAACAAATCAAAAAAAAGAAGATACTCAAACTACTAAAAAATCAAAAAATTCAATTTTAGATAAAATTTATCAACAAAGACAGAAAGACGTTGAGGAAATATCTAATACTCCAGGTTTCACTATTGAAGATTTGAAGGAAAATTTGAAATTAGGTCTTGCACCAAGTTTAATAAATTTTTATGATAGATTAAATCAACAAAAATTATCAATAATAGCTGAAATTAAAAGAGCATCCCCTTCAAAAGGTCCAATAGATTTATCTTCAAACGCAGCTAAACAAGCTCTTTTATATACTGATTCAGGTGCCTCCGCAATCTCAGTATTAACAGAACCTCATTGGTTTAAAGGTTCAATTGAAGATTTGAAAAACGTTCGTAAAATTATTGATTGTGTGCCAAATAGACCTGCTGTTTTAAGAAAAGAATTTATCTTCAGTGAATATCAAATCATTGAAGCAAGATTAGCTGGTGCTGATTCTGTCTTATTGATTGTTAAAATGTTGGATGATTTAACATTGAAAAAATTATATGATTACTCTGTTAGTTTAGGTATGGAACCATTAGTTGAGGTTAGTTCTAAACCTGAGTTAGAAAGAGCATTAAAATTGAACCCAAAGGTGATTGGGGTTAATAATAGAGATTTACACTCTTTCAATGTGGATTTACAAACTACCACAAATTTAATTGATTCAATTCCAAAAGATACTTTATTAATTGCATTATCTGGTATTTCATCAAGCAAAGACGTCAAGATGTATAAAACCGGTGTTCAGGGATTCTTAATCGGTGAAGCTTTGATGAAATCAAATGATACAAAACAATTCGTTCATGAATTATTGAATTAGACTCTATAATTTCAATATAATAATAATAATAATAATAATAAAACAAAAAAAAAACACGCGTCTATGTATTAAGAAGAAAAAAAAAGGATATAAATTGTAGTTACTCTAATCTGTTTTATTTATTTGACTTGGTTTATGATATCTTGAATTTTTAACAAATGTAATACCAGAAGATTTACCGTCATTGATAGTATCTTTTTTTTGTAAATATTCTAACTCAACTAATTTTGGCCAATTGACAAATTGAATACCATTTGAAAAAATATATTTGCCTGATAATCCAACAACTGTTAAACATGAAGTCAATAAAAATAAATTCTTAAAGTTAAATAAATCACCTTTTGGGAAAAAAACTGCAGCTAAAAATAAAAATGATGAAGCCATAAAAATATAAGGAGTTGCCTGAATGATAGGTGGTCTTTTATCATCAAATGGTGTGTCAATTTGTTTGAAAGGATGGAAATTACCTAAAAACAAATCAAACGAATCCTGTCTTACACCATCTGTTAAATTATTTTTATAATATCTTGTAACTGAATTCAAAAAATCATTAAAAGCACCTTTTTTAGTTCTTTTACCAGTTCTTGTATAGTCTGTCTTTAATGCACCAGTACCTGAATATGCTTTGCTAACGTAATCTGCATTATCTGCCCAAATGTTTTGGAATTGAAATAATAATAATTTATCAGATTCCCAGATAGAGTTAATTGGTAAAATATTGGCAGTTTCAAATTGTCTTTGTAAGACCCAATGACCTAAAGTTGATTGAACAACATTAGTTCTATCCAAACAATCCATACAATTGGTTCTAACAATTGATTTTTGTAAATTTATAATTTCAAATTTATTCTCAACTGTATAAAATTTTTCATGGTAAAAATCATCATTTGATAAACCTAGTTCAATCAAATGATCGATTAGTATCTTAACTCTATGCCATTTCAAGCTTCTACATTCATGATGATAATCAAAATAAACGTAGTGTAATCTTGGATCGTTTAAACCTTCAATAACATTTTCATAAGAATTTTTAACTGGTTGTTCATAACCTTTTGAATTGACTAGATTAACAAGATAATTATCTCCATATAATGAAATTTGTTCATTGAAATGTAATCTTGTTGCATCAATTGATGGTTCACATAAGTTTAGATCTGGTTTATATTTCAAATTGTTGATCTCAGTCCAATATGTCGGAACAGAACCTCTTGTTTGTAAATAACTGTAAGTTTCAAAATAATTGGATTCATGAATAATTAGAAATTGTTCAGTTTCATTGAAGTTTGCTACATTACCAGTTGAATCAACACCACGACGGAAATATCTTGTACCTGCTCTTAATCTTGATCTTCTAGTAATTAATCCAAATGAGATAGGTCTATTATTCGTTTGTGTTTCAATAATATTGACATACCCATAAATAACAGGAACAATGAAAGGATTAAAGCTAGGGTCTTTGATTGATTCGTTAATTAATTCTTCATTTATGAAATAATTCCAAAAAAATCTTTTATCTGCAGTTTGATTTATAGATTTATTTGTCGAATTATTATTTCTAATTCTTTGTAAAGAGTTGGTTAAATCATAAGAGTATGAAAAAAATAATTGAGCGTTATCAAGATGGAATTTCAATAATTCCAAATATTTTTGCTCATCATCATCTTTTAAAAATGAGTTTGATAATGGTAATACTTGATATTCATCAATTTTGTAGATTGTGTTGTTATGGATTTGACCAGCTTTCTTGATTTTTGTAGTGACTATAATATAACGTGAAGATCTCAATCTAATAACACCAACAATAGAAGCGATTTGATTTAAACCAGACACGGGGAAGAATTGCGGATTGACCAATTTGGACCCGTTTAAACCGATATGGAGGACAGTTTCAACGTCGTTGGCTTGCTTGAAAAGATAACCGTCTTCGACTTTTGCGTACAACAGAGGAGCTGACATTTTATCTGGAATCACTGGATTATTCCAAAAGGGAGAAAGAAAAAACATCAACAAATTTTACTTTTAACGAATGAATTTCATATTTCCGGATCGAAATATATAATTTCCGACTTACACACATTCATTATATAGTAAGGAACATCAATGGTCTACAAATTGAGTGCCACACTGGCTGGCCACGAGCAGGACGTCAAAGCGTTGGTCTCCCCTTATAGTGACACAGTTGTCTCCGCCTCAAGAGATTCAACGGTCAAAGTCTGGACACTTGAAGGTGGCATCTGGAATCAGAAGTTGAACTTCACTTCAACGGGTTATATTAACTCACTGGCATTCGACGGTGATCATCAATTGATCATTTCAGGTGGTCAGGATAAACTTATCAATATAACCGACTTATATGCTTCAAATTCTGATCCAAAATACGTGTTAATTGGCCATGAATCAAACGTTTGTAGTTTAGACTACAAAAATAATCAAATCATAAGTGGTAGTTGGGATTCAACTGCTAAAGTTTGGGAAAATAATGAATTGAAGTATGATTTAAAAGGTCATAATGCTGCTGTGTGGGATGTTAAGATATTGGAAAATGATCATTATTTAACTTCCAGTGCTGACAGAACCATTAGAGTTTGGAATAAGAATAAAGAAATGAAAATAATCAATGGTCATAAAGACGTTGTTAGAGGCTTGTTTGTGCTTAATGACGGCTCTTCATTTGCCAGTACCTCAAATGATGGTACTGTTAGAGTTCAAACTTTCGAAGGTGAATTGATTCAGGAATTGATTGGTCATGATAGTTTTGTTTATAACGTTAAACAATTATCAAATGGTAATTTAGTTACATGCGGTGAAGATAGAACTGTTAGAGTTTGGGAAAATGGTGTTAATATTCAAGTTATCAGATTACCAAGTATCTCTGTTTGGTCTATCTCAATTTTACCAAATGATGATATTGTCTCAGGTGGTTCTGATGGTTTAATTAGAATATTCACAAAAGAATTTTCAAGAGTTGCTTCCAACGAAGAAATAATGGAGTTTAACAAATCAATTGAAAATATATCATTGAATTCAAAACAATTTGATGAAAACCAAATAAAATCAATTGATGAGTTGAATAAACCTGGTTCAAAAGAAGGTCAAGTGATTGTTATTAAGTCAAATATTGGTATTAACGAAGCTTATCAATGGAGTGAAAATAGATGGAATAAAATAGGTGAAGTTGTCAGTGGAGCTTCAAATGATAAAAAAATTGGTTATAATGGCTCAAAATGGGATTATGTATTTGACGTTGACGTTAAAGACGGTGCACCACCATTAAAGTTACCTTATAATTTGAATGAAAATCCATACACTGCAGCCGAAAGATTTTTACTAGCAAACGAATTACCCTCAAGTTACGTTGAAGAAATTGTTAAATTCATCACAGATAACACTCAAGGGGTTGAAATCAATCAATCTTTTACAAATAATCCTTATTCAGATACTCAAGTTAAAAGGATTATACCACAACTGAACTATTTTGATTTTAGTAATGATAATTCAAGTTGTATTTTGAAAGGGATTGAAAAATTCAATGAAACTGAAAAAACATTCACAGTTGAAGAATTAAATAAGATCAAACTAGATTTCCAACAAAAAAATTACAATGAACTATTAAAAATTTCAAATATAATTTTGAATAAATGGACAAATAAATTACCTTCATTTGATTTATTAAGATTAATCATATTAAATTCTTTTTTACCACCAATTAATTTAGATGAATATTTAAGAATTGGATTGAACAAATCAAACCCAGTGGTTTATTTCATGACTTTCAGAATTTTATCAAATATGTTTTTGAACTCAAACTGGGGTGAATCAATCATAACAGATGGTAAAATTTCCAATAATATTTTTAATATAATTGAACATGATGAATTTTTATATGAAGGTAAAAATTTAGTTAATATTACAAATGCAATTTCTACTTTTTTGTTGAACTATTCAATCTATATAGTTAAATTCAAATCAGTTCATTTGATCTCTGAATTATTAAAAGTCATGAATAAGGCTGGTTCAAATTTGATCAAATCATCAGAATCAGCATATAGATTCATTGTTTGTTATGGTAATTTAAATTACATTTCCTCAGAGATCAAATATTCCTTTGAATTTAATCAGTTTAAATCTTTTATATTATCAAACTTCAATGAAGAAAGATTCAAGAATGTTTTTAAAGAGTTTTAAATATATAATATTTATTGTGCTTATTAGTTAGATATCGTAACTTTTACATAATCTCCTAAATCTCTTCTCCAAAAAAAACAAAAAAAAAACAATTCAACAATAATAATCACACAAAATGAGTATTTAAAATCAAAATAAATATTGCTATGAATGATTCGCTAGAAAAGTCTCTTGATGAGATTATTGGTACCACTGACCGATCAGTATGTTTTAATATATACGTGTTTCAGGTGATAAATACTAACGGACAAAATCAGAGAAATAATGTAAGTGCTTTAAACAAGCAATATTGATTTAAGTATACTAATTCGTTCATGTCCAGAGATCTCACAGAAGCGATAGAGATCGTACAAGAGAAATAAATTCTCGTCCAAGAAAAACGAACTACAGATCCGATAGATACGAGCCTCCAAGAAAGACAAAACTACAAAGATTAAGGTGAGTTTGATTATTGTTGTTTGTGAGTTGTTACTAACAACGGACAAATATAGTAATGGTAATGCTTATATCAAAGTGACTAATTTACATGAAGGTATTACGAACGATGATTTAACAGTAAGTGACTGTACTTTTTTTATTTTTTTTAATGTAAAGTACTAACTCTTAACATTAGCAATTATTTGAAATGATTGGTAAGACTTCATTCACATTAATTGAAAATGATCGTTTAAATAGAGGCTCAAGATTAGCATATGTTGGATACGAAGATGTATCACTAAACGATGAAGCAGTTAAAAAATATGACGGTAGAAAAGCAGCAGGACAAATAATTACAGTTGAAGAAATTAAACCATTAAATATCTTAAGCGTATCTAGAGATCATAGAAATTCAAGAGATAGAGATACCAGAGGTTCCAATGCAAGAGCTAGAGGTGGTATTAGAAGAGAAAGAATAGTGAAGAAATCTGTACATGATTTGGATAAAGAACTTGAAAACTACATGAACAATCATTCAGATGAAACTAAGAAAAGTACTAAAACAACTTTTGAAGATTTAGACAAGGAATTAGATGATTATATGAATAAACCATTTCCAATTGCGAACTGAAATTTAGATTAATATACAAAATGATATCTTTTTAAAACAAAAATTATTTGTATAGTTCAATTCTATAATTTAAATGGTAATTATCAACTATATCAAATAGCGTAATTCAACAATATATACAAACATCATAAAAACAGGATTCAATTTTTTTTTCTCTTAAATTTCAACTGATGGAGGACAGTTTAAAGCTGGTTTTAATGAACCGTAAATGGTGAATTGTAATGAGGTTAAAGTACCAACCATAACTAAACGTGTTGGTAAACCAGCAAAAGAACCAGTAACACCTAATTGTTTGGCTAAAGAGAATAATAAACCAGCGGTCGATTGACCTGGAGCTTTTTTAGTTTTGTTAACTTTAGATAATAAAGTATCAGCTGGTTGAGAGATAATGGCAGCAGCAAAACCCGCAGTTAAACCGGCACTTAAGTTAACTAAAGTTTTAGTACTCGAAGATAAATCGGATTTTGGAGTTGGGATAAATGAGTAGTATAATTCAGCAGCTCTTTCAAAGACTAAGAATTTAGCAATGTTATATGGAATTTGTTTGAATAAGATTGGAGCGAAACCGGCGTAGAAAGAACCAATACCTTCTTCTTTCAAGATTCTTGAGAAACCACCAATTAAACCATTGGCGAAAGTTGGTTGGGAAACTAATCTGATTCTGGTAGCTTCTAATGGACATAAAGCGATATCAGCAAAAAATTCAGCAATGGCAGCAGAACCAATGTAAATAGAATCTTTGTATTGTCTAGCAGTTTCAACACCTAGATAATCAATGAAGGTTTTTTTGAATAATTCATAACCACCAAATTTGAAAGCACCTTGTAAAGAGTAACCTAAGACAGTTGGACCTAAACCGGTTAATAAAGCACCAGCACCTTCTGAGGAGACAACTTGTCTAAAAGTACCAATGGTACCTTTGTTGTAAGTGGCTGGATCTAATTGGATTCTGGTTTTGATAACATCAATTGGGGTCATAGCACCGTGAGTAACACCACAACCAATGGCACCAGCTAAGGCAAATTTAGAGTAGTCAGAGATAGTATATTGAGGCAAAGACATTGTGAATATTGAAGAAGAATTGTTGTTATGTAAGGGGGCGGGAATAATGAAGAAGAGAAATAAAAAAATATCAAGTAAAAAAAAATTTTCTTTTTTTGATTTTTATGTTTAAAACGAAATCAAGCGATTTTATTGGCTGAGAAGAAGTTAGTTTTGTGGGTGTTTGTAACCTTTCCCTTTTGGGATTATTTGTGCAGACGTTCGTAACGTTGCCATATTCGGTATCGGCTAAAATTTCACAACAGTCCGTTACCAAGGGTATCATAAACTCCGGTCAATTTTAACCGGGCCAATTTTTGCGTTATTATTACAGTAGAAATAGTTGATATAGAAATGTCTAAATTATATTTTTGTTTACTGAATTGTTCACTGTTTTATTTAGTGCTATTGATATAGAATGATGTATTTGTGTTAAGTATATCTGATTAATTATAGATCCCATTCACATGTCACAAAATAATCCCTGCAGTTTGTGTCTCATCACATATATCAAGCTACAATTAAAACAACTCACATGTGATTGTGTGGACTCCATGGGGTTTTCCAAAATCGGGACTTCATAATTGCACATATTTATTGGTTATTATTTAATAAGTCAAGCTATATAAACAGCATAATTTTTCTCCACGAACCGTTTCTTAAATAACCCCCTAAAATTTTGAATTTTAAGCATGCTTAGATCTTTTACTAAAATGTCAACTCGCTCATTGTCGACAATGAAGGCTTTAGTCTACGAAGGTCCTGGATTGAAATCAATTAAATCTGTCCCATATCCAGCTTTACGTTCAAACACTGATGCCGTTGTCAAATTATTAGGTACAACCATCTGTGGTACTGATTTACATATCTTAAAAGGTGATGTCCCTGAAACTGTTCCAGGTACCATTCTAGGTCATGAAGGTATTGGTTATGTTCATGAAGTTGGTGATGCCGTTTCAAAATTCAGAGTCGGTGATAAAGTTCTAATCTCTTGTATCACAGCTTGTGGTCATTGTAAATATTGTTCAAAAAATTTGCAATCTCATTGTTTAGATGGTGGTTGGATCTTGGGTCATACCATTAATGGTACTCAAGCTGAATACGTTAGAATTCCACATGCTGATAATTCTTTATACGATATTAAACCTTACGAAAATACCGTCAAAGACGAATCCTTGTTAATGTTGAGTGATATTTTACCAACTGGTAATGAAATTGGTGCTGTTGCTGGTAAAATTGAAGAAGGTGATATTGTGGCAATTGTTGGTGGAGGTGCCATTGGTATCTCTGCTCTAATTGCTGCAAAAACTTTCAAACCTTCAACTACTATTGTTATCGATTTCGATGATGAAAGATTAAATGTTGCTAAAAATGAATTTGGTGCTGATATCGTTTTAAACCCAGGTAAAGTGGATGTTAAAGAAGAAATCCTGAAATTAACAAAATCTTTAAACGTTAACGATCGTCAAGGTTTATCAGAAGGTGTTGATGTGGCAATTGAAGCTGTTGGTATTCCACAAACATTCCAAACTTGTCAAGATATTATCGCTCCAGGTGGTAGAATTGCCAACGTTGGTGTTCATGGTGCTAAAGTTGATCTACAATTACAAGATTTATGGATCAAAAACATCAATATCTCAACTGGTTTGGTTAGTGCTAATACAACTTCAACCTTATTAGCAAAAATTTCTAATAATCAATTAGATCCATTGAAATTAGTTACTCATAGATTCAAGTTTGAAGAAGCTATTAAAGCTTATGAGATCTTTGCTAATTCTGCTAAAGAGAAATGTATTAAAGTTTACTTACAATTTACTCAATAAGATATTCTTATATATATTACATATGATTCATTGAAAGTTGACAAATGCACCACCATCAACTAATATCTGTGCACCTGTAATATATTCACTTAAATCACTTGCTAAGAACACTGCTGGTCCAGCTAAATCATGAGGTTTACCTAATCTACCTAATGGAATTCTTCCTTCCATATAACTTTTCTTTTCTTCATCTCTCAAGTCTTCTTCGTTTAATTGTGTTCTAATCGTACCTGGTAATAATGCATTACATCTAATACCATATTTACCCAAAGCAACAGCTTCTGATTGAATTAATGATAAAATCCCAGCTTTGGTTGGAGTATAATGAGTTTGGAATTCACCTCCAACTAATGCACTAATACTACTGATCCCAATTATGGAACCACCAGTTTTTTGATCTCTCATTTGTCTTGCAGCAGCTTGAGTTGAGAAAAAAGCACCATTCAAATTAATATCAACTGTTGTCTTCAATAAATCCGGGGAAAGATCTAAGAACTCAGCAAATTTACAAACACCAGCATTTGAAACAAATATATCTAATTTACCAAATGCTGAGACAGTTTTGGAAATAAGTTCCGATGAAGTGGAAGGCTCTCTAATATCACCAGGAATGGCTAATAATGTAGGGATTTCTAATTTCAATGATTCAACTTCTGAAGTTTGAGAGGCTAAACAATTAATTGACACATTTGCACCTTGTTTGTAGAATTCAATGGCAATAGCTCTACCAATACCGGTTGCAGCTCCAGTGATACAAGCAACTTTTCCTTCTAGTAGTCTCATTGTGATGGATCTATCAGCTCTCTATGAAGGATATATTTGAAGAAAAGAATTTTGAAAGTTTTGTTTTTATATCGTTGGAAATAATACGTGAAAAGATCTTCCGGAAAGCGGAGTAATAATAACCATCAACTGTTTTTTTCAGTATATCTTCAAATGTTAGTCTCTGATCAATGTTGAATTTGACTATGCTAGATCGTAATGACACTCAAAACTAAACAACGAGTGATTGACTCACACATTCATTTGTTTGCTAAACCTCATCTGCAATCTCTCAATTGGATGTCTACTGAGAACAAATTATATGGAAATCATAGATTAGATGAGTTTAAAAACATAATTAAATCAGATAAATTTGATTGTCAAGGTTGCATCTTCATTGAGACTGATATGAAAAGTTCATTAGATCATTGGGATAACACTATTAATGAATACTTGTACGTCGAGAGAACAGTTAACAATCAACAACTTTTGGATGAAGGTGATGTAAATGGAAAAAATTTCATTAAAGGTATCATTCCATGGGCTCCTGTTCCTTTAGGTGGTGAGAAATTGTCCAAATACATTAAATTACTTAAATCAAGCACTATAAATAAAGATAACTGGAAATTAGTTAAAGGATTTAGATATTTATTGCAAGATAAACCAAAAGGGACGATGTTAAATCCAAATTTTATTGATGGGCTAAATTGGTTAGGTGAACATAAATATCTTTTTGATTTAGGTATTGATGTTCATTCCTTTGGATTAGAGCAACTAAAAGAGTTCAAAATTGTGGATCTAAATACTAAAAATGTTACTATTATTGTTAATCATTTATGTAAACCAAATTTCAAGAATGATTCTAATCTATTGAAAGAATTCCATCAGTTATGGTATGATATCAAACAAACTAATAACAATAACTACTATATTAAATTAAGTGGTGCATTTTCAGAACTTGAATCAATTGAACTACAATCAAATGATGAAATAATTGAATCAATCAAACCATGGATTAAAATATTCATTGGAGTATTTGGCAAAAAAAAAATTATTTGGGGAAGTGACTGGCCTGTATCTAGCTTGAAAGTTGATAATTCATGGATTAGATGGATTGAGATTACTGAGCAACTGGCTACAGATTTAAATTTGAATTTAGATGACTTATTATATCAAAACGTTAACACTGCATATAATATATAATCATATTTGTTACATAACTGTACCAGTTGCTCACGCGTGATTTATTCACATCATAATTGATTCTACTAACTTCTACTACTTTCCAAAACATTCCAATCATCTATTTCTGGAATATTCTATTATGACAACGAAGTTCCAACTACACGTCTATATAAAGACTTCTAGTCGTCCACAAATTGTATACTTTATTATAACAAAGACAGAATATCATTACTATCACTGAAACGTATCAAATAGACTAATACATTAATGGCACATAAAACACTTAATATTGTTGTTGTTATTTTTTGATTAAGCTATAAACTATCCTCAATTTCTTTCAATTTTAAAATGTCAGCCTCATATTTCTTCCAAACGTTCAATTCAATTTGATTATTTAATGGTGGTCTACCTGTAATTTCTAAACTACCAAATCCATAAACAAAATTCAAAGCATATTTAACACCAACTAAATTAATATCAAAAATCATTCTATTAGCTTTGGTAACATAGTATTGTAGTTCAATTGCTTCCTCCTGTTTACCTTCTTTAATCAAATTAAATAATCTAACCATGGTTTTAGGGAAAATACCAGACATACCATCAATTGCGCCAAATGCACCAACTGCAGCAGATGGAACTAATATTTGACCTAACCCAGTAAATGGTTTAAAGTTATTTTCAATATTTTGTTTCTTTAAAGCAGTCAATAAGATGTATTTATCAAGACTGAAATGAGTTAATTTAACGGCAACAATATTGATATGTTTGGATAGAGCTTCAAAGGTTTCTGATAAAATATCAGTTCCATTACTAACACCTGGATAATGATAAATGATAATTGGTAAGACTGATTTATCAGCAACTCTTGTAAAATAGTCAATTATACCTTGTTGATGTGTCAAAACATTACCATAATATCCAGGTGTTAATAAAATAGCAAAATCACCTCCATTTTCTCTAATTAGTTCAATTTCCTCAATTGTATCTTGAATATTAGTATATGGTAAACCAGAAATTAATTTGAATTCAGGATCTGGGATTTCTTTACGAATAGTTGATAATAAAGTCAACCTCTCCTTTCTTGTTAAATGAATTGATTCACCCATTGAACCAGAGATGACCAAACCATTGATTTTATTGGTGTATAAATTTTTAGCATGTTTGATTTGAGTTTTTAAATCTAATTCATAATCTTCTCCTTTGAAGAAGGTAGGAACTGGTGAATAAATACCATCACCTAAGACTGTAATGTTGGACATGTCGAATTTTTATGGGCTAATAAATATAAATAAGTGAAGTTATACATTTTTTAGAACTTTTGAAGTAGATTTATATACTCATTTGTAGTTCAGATGTTTATACACTTCGGAGAATAAATCCAGCGACATTTCCCCAGAATTAATATTGACTACATATTTACCAACAAAATTTTCATGGGGGAGCACTGGTCCCAGCGGCCAGGAGTCAGGGCCCAGTCGCAAATTCCAGAATCCAGAATATGTGGATTTCCATGTAAGTTTGTTGCAAATTAGCCAGTGTCTGGGACTAGGGGCCCAGCCAGTTGAAACAGAATTTTAATCGATAAAAAAGACAGATCGAGTTTCGAAATAAATGAGATATTTACTTGTTAGGTGTTTCAGATGCCTTTCTTTCCCAATTCCCATAATATGACAAGTCGTCAAGTTTTTCAGCTCCAGAATCCAGACTGTAGTGTCGAGGTGAGCCACAAAAATATTTACTGTATATCTAACTTCAAGTACATCAAAATCTACATTGGTTTATCTCAAATGTCATAAAATTGAAATCCGAACTATAAAGAAGAATCAAAGACAACGATTGGATCCCATGGGGGAGAAACAAATCTTTGAGGACCACCTCTTTCTTCATATAATTTATCTAAAATTTCACCATCTTCATCTTTCAAATCAACAACTTGAAAATTCGAATCAATTCTTGATGGATTAACAGATTTTGACAAAACAACTGTATCTCTCCATAAAGCCCATGAAATTAAGATAGTTGCTGACGAGACTTGATATTTTTCAGCAATGGCCTGAATTTTTGGATCTTTCAGTAATGGAGCATCTGAAGAGCCTAATGGGGAGTAGGCTTCAACAACAAGATCATGTCTTCTTGCAAATTCAATAAGGTTATGTTGTGGTAAATATGGATGTAGTTCGATTTGTAACGCAACCGGTTTCACCTTTAAGTCTTGACTAAATAATTCATTTATTTTTGAAATTGTAACATTTGAAACACCCAATGCTTTGGTATAACCCTTTTCAACTAATGGTTCTAATAATTTATAAGTTTTGGTGAATGGCCAGTCGTAAATAATATCTCTTAATCCATCAGGTCTGGTTGGGATTACAGGATGATTACCATTTGGATTCAATGCTAATGGCCAGTGTAATAAATACAAATCAACATAATCTAACTGTAATTTCTTTAATGACGTTTTAATCGCGTTTTCTGGATCATGATGATCTGTTGACCATAATTTAGTAGTAACGAAAATTTCATCTCTTGAAATCCCTGAATCTTTGATAGCTCTACCAATTGGTTCTTCATTACCATAACCTGCAGCAGTATCAATATGTCTATAACCAGTCTTTAATGCATGTAAAACTGAATTATAAACTTCTTCATCTGTTGCTTTCCAAGTACCTAAACCTAATGCAGGAATTGAGGCACCAGTTGCTAGTTTTAAAATCTTGTTTGAAGGGTGAGTGACTGCCATTGGGATAACTTGTAAGGTTTGGGTAGCCTTTTTGAATGCAAATGAGAATAACAGTCCTATTTAAATGAGTCTATTTTGTCTTGATTCTCCGGAAAATTAATTCTCCGGAAACTGATTTAAGTAAAAGCCTGCAGATCCTTTTGTGGGGATAACTTGGCGATATAATTAGAAAGCCCCCTTTACACCTTAAGGTGTAAAGTTCAAAGAATCCGGAGTATCTTTTATTATGATCCACAAGCTAATATCACTAATAATTAACTGTTTAAATTCTCATTCTTTTCCATTATTTATTATTTTACTACAACGATCAAAAAATGCCTGCTCAATTATTTGACATCAAAAACAAGGATCTTGATGAATTAATCAATAGATTGATCAACAACTTAGTCAATATCAAAGATGAAACTGGTCAATTTTTGATGGAAATCCCAGATGGAAGAATTATTGACACAAAAGGTTGGATCACTGGTTGGGAATGGACTCATGGTATTGGCCTTTATGGAATGTGGCACTACTATGAATTAACTAATGATCATAAGGTTTTAGATCATATAAAACAGTGGTATGAAGTTCAAATCTTTGGTCCTGATGGTTCGACTTCCAAAAATATTAACACAATGGCTGTTTTTCTAACATTAGGATATCTGTATGAAAGAACCAACGATGAAAGATTTAAACCATACTTAGATTCTTGGGCTGAGTGGGCAATGTATGACTTGAAGAAAACTAAATGTGGTGGTTTCCAACATGCTACTTATTTAACTGATAATCATGAACAATTATGGGATGATACTTTGATGATGACCGTCATTCCATTAGCTAAAATTGGTTTGATCCTGAATAGACCTCATTATATTGAAGAAGCTAAAAAGCAAATGCTGTTACATATTAAGTATCTATGTGATGCTAGAACAGGTTTATGGTATCATGGTTATACATTTGATGGTGATCATAATTATGCTAACGCATTTTGGGCAAGAGGTAACTCATGGATCACAATCGTTATTCCTGAATTTATTGAATTGTTAAATTTACAACCAGGCGATTTCTTGAGAGAATTTCTTATTGAAACATTAGACCGTCAAGTTTCAAAATTGTTAGAGTTACAAGATGAGAAAACCGGATTATGGCATACTTTATTAGATGATGAATCTTCTTATTTAGAATCTTCTGGTACTGCAGGTATTGCTTATGGTATTTTAAAAGGTATTAGAAAGAAATATATTAATATCAAATATCAATCATCTGCAATAAAAGCTATCAAAGGTGTTATTAGCTATATTGATGACAAAGGCGAACTATTAAATACCTCGTTTGGTACCGGTATGGGTGATACTTTACAATTCTATAAGGATATTCCTTTGACTTCTATGCCTTATGGTCAAGCTATGGCAATTATGGCTCTTGTTGAGTTTTCAAAACTATATTTATAATTTCAATAAATTAAATACATAAGATTCTAATTATTAAACTTCGACTTAAAAAACTCTTGAGCTAATCACAACAGAGTCAACTGTCAAAACTAAAACCCAGACTGTATTTTTTCAATCAAATCAATCTAAATTCAATTATTCAATTATAAACTCTCCTGATAATTTAATTTATACAAAACTTGATTACAAAGTTGAATATAAGCAATTCATAATTTAATTAAGACTGTACAAAAGCAAACCAATTTCGAAATTTTGGATAAATATAATAATTCCATTTAGTAAACATAACGGAAATTAACGTTTTGAACATCGGTTAAATCTTCAAAAGCATGTTTCAAGTTTGTATCAGCTTGAGCTTGACCAGAAGCAATTAGTTTTTCTTTTCTTCTGTTTTCTTTCATTAACCACAATCTTAAAAAGACCAATAAAAGAATTAAAGCACCATAACAACCTAAATGAGTACCAAAAGCAGTTAGATATCTTGGGGATTCATTGGCTCTAAAAACCTGAGGACCAACAATGTTACCAACAGCCCAACCAATGAAGTTTGAAGTGGTGACAATAGATTTCTTAGATTGACCACCAATATTACGAGATAATAATGACAACCCTAAGTTCGCAACACCCCAAAATGATAACGTTAGATAATAACAAAATAACAACACACCAGTTCTTAATCTATATTGATAGGAACCTTTTGGATATTCAGTATAAGTCAAAGTCATTAAAACAACGGTACCAATAATTGAAGGGATGACATAACAGATCATTAATAGAATGTTTTGTTTAAATCTTTTTGATAACCAAGCTGACGATAATAATAAAAAGATTAGATAACCACCTAAAACCATTGCTAATAATTGTGTTTGCAAAGTGCTAAAACCAAACCCAGAAATGATTATATTAGCAAAAGCACCCAAACCTGAAGTTGGCAGAGCAGTTAAAAATTGAATCAAAAAATAACAATAAGTTTGTGGATCTTTAAAGGCTTCAATAAGATGTTCTTTTTTGATCTTTTTGTTTTGTAAACCAGTTTGATTTGAACGAACTCTTTCAACCATTAATTTTCTATCTTCTTCGCTGAAACAAGTGGCTGTCATTGGAGAATCTGGAGTGTAGAAGAAAATAAAAATACCCCAAACAACAGTTATACAACCATAAACTAAAAACAAAATCTCCCAGTTTTTTAAACGAGCACCATGAATTAAAGTAAAACAATAAGATAATAAACCACCAACAATTTGTTGGCCACCATTCATCATATACCATAATGAAACAATAAGAGCTTGTTCTTCTCTCTTGTACCACATAGCAGACATAACAATGAAACAAGGCTGACAACAACATTCAAAAGTACCTAGTAAAGTTCTGACAACAACTAAAATAGTGAAATTTTTACCTAAAGCATGACATCCTAAAACTATACCCCATAAGATGATGTTGATAGTCAAGTATTTAGCGATTGGAAGCTTTTGGATGAAAAAATTTGTTGGTAATTCAAAGACTAAAACAGCAATATAAGTACATGTGGTCAACCAAGCATATTGTTGACCAACTAGATTAGCATCAGTTCTAATACCCATGATCGAAGAAAAGGCTAAAGTACCTTTATCTAACGCTTGTAAAAAATAAGTACCAATCATACATGGTAAAATTCTTCGATGAATCATATTTCTCAATCTTCTATTAGTTTCTTCATCAATTTCCACTGCATCCTCATTCATATAATCGTAAACTTGATTGTCAACTTTTTCATGATTTTGGTCTTCTTCACCAATATCAATTAATTCAGATTTTTTATTATTAATGTTTTCGAGATGTGATGTTTCTTCTTTGTAATCAAATGAATTACCTGTTGAGTTATCATTAATGGTCGTCATTTTCAATGTTATAATGATTATAAGAACAAGAATAGTTAAAATGTGAAAGGATATAATCAGTTTATATATCTATAGATCAAAACATTGATTTGTGAAAATTATGTACCCCAGTTTCCTGCAAGTTACATGGCCAATGTACTAAAGTTTAATCTGGGGGTCTATCAAAGCTCCATCATGGAAACTGACACATCAAACACTTGTCGGAGGATTATCCTTCCCTGGAATAATTCAAACTTTTAGCTTGTTTTTCCCCACATTTCCGGAAAAAACCCCCAAATCTTAGCCACTTAGAATCTAGAAATGAGTCAATGACTTACAAGTTACAACATCAATACAATTCGCCCATAACTCCATAAAGGTACATTATTATCCCATTTTGGTGGACCAATGTTTCTCCTTTATCCAGTATCACCTTTGAATATATATCAATCTTAATAACCAATTTGAATTCAACATTGCGTGGTAATTATAGTTTATTCTATTTCAACAATGTCCCATAATTCAGATAAAGTCCTCACTTTGAACAACGGTTTAACTATTCCTGCTCTAGGTTTAGGTACATGGCAATCACATCCTGATGAAGTCTATGATGCTGTTTTAGTTGCTTTAAAAAACGGTTATACTCATATCGATACTGCTGCTTTATACAACAATGAAGAAGCAATTGGTAGGGCTATCAAAGACTCTGGTGTCCCAAGAGATCAGTTATTCGTAACCACTAAACTATGGTCGACAGGTCACACTAATCCTGAAAAACATCTTGATATCTCGCTTGAAAAACTGCAATTAGACTACGTTGATTTATATTTGATTCATTGGCCTGTTGCTTTGAATCCAAATGGTAATGATCCAAACATCCCAACTTTACCAAATGGTTATCGTGATATTATTTTTGAAGGTTGGGATATCACCGATACTTGGGAACAGTTACAAAAACTAGTTGCAAAACGGAAAACTAGATCAATTGGTGTTTCAAATTTCACAATTAGTAACTTAGAGAAGATCTTGAAATCCCCAAAAACCACTATTGTTCCAGCTGTAAATCAAGTTGAACTACACCCATTTTTACCTCAACATAAATTACTTAAATTTGCCAAAGAGAATGGTATTTTATTGCAAGCTTATTCTCCGTTAGGTTCAACTGATTCTCCAGTTTTGAAGGATGAAACTGTTAATGAAATTGCCAAAAAATATAATGTTTCGCCAGCTACTATTTTAATTTCTTGGGCTTTATGGAGAAATACTGTCGTTTTACCAAAATCTGTAACAGAATCAAGAATTATTGATAATTTTAAGGTTGTTGACTTGAAAGATGAAGATGGAGAAGCTTTGAACCAAATTGTTTGCAAATCTGGTCCACAAAGATTGATCACTCAAAACTGGCATCCAGTTGTTGTCTTTGACAGTGACGAATAAAATATATCACAACATGATAGCTCTATTTTTTTTAGAACCTTGTAAGTTGCAAATTTTAAAATTTTAACTAAGAAAATGAGATCAACTTTGGTTACTAAAGTTGTATCATGGTGTCATGTGGTCTATTATTTCTCCATAATACTTCAATCTCCCGAAATTCGAATTCAAGTCCACACTATAGCACAGGGTAAACAATTAAGGACGTTCAATAGCGCGAGTCTCGACTCTCAACGTACTCCGTTAGAAAGGCCCGTTTCTATACTATCTCATGACTCATAGCGTATTAACCCCCGCCTCTGCAAATTTAGATGTACAACATTGTAGTAACTACCAATCGGTGTAATAATATATTCTTCAGTTTTCGTAACTTGGTCTTCATTGATTCATATCCCCCCCCTCCCCAGTGCCCATCCCAATCAGGAAGATTGGAACTGTACAGAATCAAATAACCCACCCAATCTTATCGCAAATCAGCCGAACATTTACCCCAGGTTCAATGTCAACTCAACTATATATATAACTAAAAGCTTTTTAATTTTAAGTCATTTGATATACAACATATCATCTTGACAATATTCTGGGCGAAAAAAATGAAGCTATCTATACTCTTAGCGACATGCTTAACCTCTGTTTTTGCAATTCCAACTATTTCGAAAAGAGATGATAATAGTACCTCTACAGTTGATGAAGGCGCTTTAATTGAAGATGGTTCAGTATTTACTGCTAATGTTTTGAGTGGTTACAACTCAACTTCAAATTTAACTGTATTAGTAGGTAATGATAAATTTACTATGAAAATGGGTCCAACTTTTGGTAAATCTTTATTATGGAAGCCAAATCCTGAAGAGGATCAAGTTGATTTGGTTGGAACAGCTCAAGGTTTGTACGCCTCTTATCAAGGTGCAAAGAGCAATCTATTTTATACTGATGTTCGTATTGTTTCATCTGACTCAAATAAATTGGATATCTCATTCGATGCAAAAGAGGGTGAACATCATATTGTGATGTTTAAAGGTTTGAATGGGTTTTATTCTTATTTTGTTAATCGGGCTTTACCAACTTTAGGAGAATTTAGAACTTTGATAAGATTAAATCCTGATATTTATCAAAATGCTCACACTTCCATTAAAGATGGCCCATTACCAATTTGGCCTGATGATTATAAAGGCACAAAAGTATTCGATGAAACATGGAAGAACCCAACTGGTGATGGGTATATTACCAAATATGACTGGAGTAGTAGATTGCATGAAGAAGAAATTTATGGTGTTTATGGTGTTGATAATTCTAGTAATAAATCTTACGGATTTTGGCTGATCTCACCAGGTCGTGATTATTTCTGTGGTGATCAAATTAAGCAAGAGTTATTAGTTCATAGGGAATCTTCAACTGGTGACGTTGTCCTATTGAACATGTTACATGGTACTCATTTTGAAGTTGAGTATGATGAAGTTTTCAAAGATGGGAAGGTTTGGGGTCCTTATCTTTTCTATTTCAATGATGGTGATCAATCAGATGCCAATAGAAGAATGATCAAGGAAAGACAGAATTGGCCTTATAAGTGGTTTGAAGATACTGATTATTTGAATAGAGGCTCTGTCAAAGGTAGATTGGTTTTATCAAATGGCTCTCCAGCATCAAACGTTAACCTATTTCTAGGAGAAACAAATAACTATACAATGTTACAAGGTGCTGGTTATCAATATTATAGTTACACTGATGATGATGGTTACTTCAAAATTGATGACATTCGTAGTGCTAAAAAGCAATACTTTCTCCAAGCTTTTTCATCAGAATGGTCAGAGGGTATTGATGTCATTGGAAATTATACTCATGAAAAAGAAATCACTGTCAAGACTGATAAAATCACTGATTTAGGTGAAATCAAATGGACTGTTGATCATGACACTATTTGGGCAATTGGTAATTATGACAGAACTACAAAAGGTTTTAAACACGGTGCTAAAGTTTACGAAGATTTCCAAACTGAACTATGCCCTGATAATTATGAATATTATGTTAACCAAACTTCACCAAGTGATTGGTGTTTTGCTAAGAGTAAAGTGGGTACTTGGTCAATTCACTTTGATTTGGATTCAGTTCATAATGATAGAAAAGCAGCTTTATATGTTTCTATTGCGGGTTATACAGGTAATAATTCCTACGTTGGGGCTGATTCAACTAAACTCAAAATTTTAGTCAATGGTAATCAATTAGGAAAAGATACCTATGAAACCAACCTTTACAACGATAAATCTACATACAGATCATCATCCTTTGCTGGTCAGTGGTATTATAGTCGTTTGGATGTTCCTGTAAATTACTTAGAAACTGGTGAAAATGTTGTTGAGTTAGTTACTGAAGAATATACTATCAACTATGGTATAATGTGGGATTCTTTGAAATTAGTTTGGGAGTGATTACTTTTACTTTGAACGTTTGATTCAGTGGCATTTTTGTAATTAATTTCAGTCTGCAACAACTTGGCTGGCATCGCTCAATTGAACTAACTATAGATTTTGGCTGATGATAACATGTGTACACAAAAAAAATTCTCTATTTGAATGTAACTGATAAATTATTTTATGTGTACTTACAACTGCCCACAAAAATCTTAT
Source organism: Phaffomyces thermotolerans (assembly GCA_003707215.2). Lineage (NCBI taxonomy): Eukaryota > Fungi > Ascomycota > Saccharomycetes > Phaffomycetales > Phaffomycetaceae > Phaffomyces > Phaffomyces thermotolerans. Next base: position 2,358 of record PPNJ02000053.1, on the reverse strand, counting down.
GATAAAACATAGGCAATTTCAATAAAATTGTACCATCCTTAAAATTTTTTCAGAAAAAATGTCCCAGATTTTTTTGGATTTTTGCAACTCAAGGCATGAGTTAGAATCAGAATGTTTTTTAACTCTATTTGTACTTTCAAAATTCAATAATATTCCTTCACTTTCAAAAAAGTATTTTTCACTAAATTTTCTTGTATGTATCTTCATTTCTCTTATCCAGGGACCAGGCGTTTTCTTTATATAGGTAGATCTCATCAGTCAGTATACTTCCATTCCCGTATTTGAGTTAATGATTTTCTTATTAGGGTTCAAATAATATCTAGCTTTCTCATTGGTAGAAAAATAGGGCTTTTACTTGTAAAATTAGGGCTATTATGTGCCGACAACTAATATTATAACAAAGCACACTCTTGCAAGGCTATTATTGTGACGATATCGTTATAGAGCCTGCAACTCAGGATTTTGCTTTCAGGTTTATTAATGTAGCAAAATTGAAAAATGTTTAGTATGGTAATTAAGGTTTAGCTGCTCTAAGTCTTTTTTCCCTCTATATCTATATATAACTGTAGTTAATTTTGCTTACACTGAGAAAATCTCACGGGAAATCCCCAAAAGAAACCTCTCCCAAATTTCCCATATAAAAAATTCTCTCTTTTTTTTTCTCTTAATTAACTTGTAGTTAAATTGATAAGGATTTTTTTCTCTTAAATTGTTTATTTCAAAGCTAATAGCTATACAGTTAAATAAGTTCCTTAAAGGCTAATTTGGTATTGTATTTCTTACATTTTCTTTATAATATTTTGATTCAACTGAATTTTTCGTTCTGAGAGTGTTGCACACAAATTTATTTATTTTTTTCTCTTAAATTGTTTATTTTAAAGCTATACAATTAAATATATTATATATACATTTATAATTTGCCGAAACAGGTCCCAGGATCAAATAATCTCATATCATCAGTGAACATTGAAGCACTAACAGTTGTCCGGACCAATAGAACCCACCCATATATAAAAAAGGAAGAAGATCCCAGATTAATACATTTGGGACATATATAGAACATATAAAAAAACATATACAGAAAATACTTTACTGAAAGTAAAGTACTAATATTATCTAAAGTACTAACAAGTAAAGTTTAGGTTGTCATTTTTTAACCAATTAAACTATGTTATATTAGAGATAAGCCTATGGGAGATAAACCTATGGTTTTTATACTAATGAGTTCTGGGTAGATGACTTTTGTCCAATTAGGACTAGTGTTACTTTAACTAGCTGATTTATTATAGGAAAGTGTATCATTTATGAGTAAAGGTTATTTGAAAAGATGTTTATAGCTATGTATTCTTCACGGAAATTACGATCTCTAAAAACAATACTGCACGTTATTACTGCTTAATGCACAACAGTTTAGATAAGTCATATAAGATTCTACATTTTCATAAATCAACGATGGATATAAATTGCAGTTATCTCACCGAACTTCAGGTGACAAAAATATCAAATTAAGAAATGCAAAAAGTATGCACCATTGTTCGAAATCAAACATGGTGGCTAGTAAACTGTAAAATTAAAAAAATCTAGCTTGAAATCAGCAGATTAGTAAAATAATGTCAATAATTATAAGTAATAGCCTCAAGTTTTAGCTAATTAGAATAGGAGACCAAAAAAAACACATAATAATGATAAGAACCATTTAGTATTTAAAGAAGAGCCTTGACCTTCATAAATACTATTAACTGAATTAGTTGTTGAGACAGTAGATACTGATGTGAAGGAAGTTGTAACTGAGGCTATAGAGTGAGCATTGTCTGATCCGGATCCATTGTTACCAGAATCATTGTTACCGGACCCACTACCAGATCCATTGTTGTTTGAACCAGATCCATTGCCTGAACCAGATCCATCGTTACCTGAACCAGATCCGTTACCTGAACCAGATCCATTGTTGTTTGAACCAGATCCATTGTTGTTTGAACCATCGTTACCTGAACCAGATCCATTGTTGTTTGAACCATCGTTACCCGAACCAGATCCGTTACCTGAACCTGATCCATTGTTGTTTGAACCTGAACCTGATCCGTTACCTGAACCAGATCCATTGTTGTTTGAACCATCGTTACCCGAACCAGATCCGTTACCTGAACCAGATCCATTGTTGTTTGAACCTGAACCAGATCCATTGTTGTTTGAACCATCGTTACCCGAACCAGATCCGTTACCTGAACCAGATCCATTGTTGTTTGAACCTGAACCTGATCCGTTACCTGAACCAGATCCATTGTTGTTTGAACCATCGTTACCCGAACCAGATCCGTTACCTGAACCAGATCCATTGTTGTTTGAACCATCGTTACC
>PPNJ02000052.1:0-46793 GCA_003707215.2 Phaffomyces thermotolerans | reverse complement strand
TTTACGAAAAATATTTGAAAGACATATCCACACATAATTTCAAAACTCTTTTAGATATTGAAAAAAAGAAATTTCAAAATGAGATATTTTGTCTCATAAAGTTAAATCATTCCAGAAAAAAAGTCAATACTCCTAGTTTTTTATTCTGTGGAACTAACTTATATTTGGAATTTGATAAAAATTATAACGATGAGATTTTGGGATTCTACTTTGCACAAGAGTGCTTAGTAGAAGAACAAAATTGGAAAATGACACTTCCATTAAATTCAGAGCTTATTGAGGAAGTTCAAGATCAATGTGAAATCATGATAAGAGAAAATTTTATTAGACACAATGATTTGTGTTTGTCAAATTTGATCAACACTGCTTCAGGTATATACTTTATAGATTTTGGATTATCCACAAGAATTGATCCAGACACTAGTAAGCAAGATATGGATTTGATGGTTCTTGAAGATAGAAACACCATTAAATATCTATTAGGAAGTCCTTATTGTGAAAGTAAAGAACATTTGGGATCAGAATTATATTAAAGTTTTGTCATACTCTTTTTTTTTTTTTGTTTTATTTTGTATAGCTAAATTTCTAAACTGATTTTGGTCCATTTTGTAGTTAGTATTCAATTAGCAGTAATTTGTAACTACCACATCAGAAAAGTAATCAGCAGATAATCATAATCATAATAAATTTGTGATTAGCCCATTTGAAGTCAAGTCCATTCTTTGACTTTGATCTCATTTTAATCAAAATCATCTTTTTTATTATCGTTTATTTGAAACAGCTAATATTGTCTATATTGATAATAAGAAGGTTCTGGGTTGTAAAGCAGGAGACAATATTCACCACCAAACACAAAACTGAATTACCAGGGAACTAAAGTTCAACTTCCGGTACAGTTTCATCTTCACTCGACTCATTCAAACCTAGATATGACACCTTACTAGTTTTTGTATAGTCCAAGATCCAAAATAATAATTTAATCTCATACATCTGTTATTTCTTGTTGAATTATTAAAATCAGTCAACGCAAACTTCTCATGCGACATTTACGCGACAAAAAATGATGTTAAAACGTTATTTTGTTTTATTCAACTCCGTATCGTCGTTAGTGATTCAATCAAGAATGGTTTTGATGATTCATGATACGTATGACGATAAACTAGAATAATAATGCATAGAAAAAGATTTAAAGTTAAACTAAGAAAACGTAATAATTGAAACAGCTAACCATAGTAAATAAAAGAAGCAAGATTAGATTAATGAGTTTGAATTTTACAGATTTAAAAATGATTGATATTAGAGGCATCATCGCATTAAAATTCTATATTTTGAGTGGTTTGTTTATCAGTTTCTCCTTCGTCATCGATTGGTATTCCCCATTCTTCAATTTCGAATCTTTTCTTACCATTCTTGAAAGCAAATTCACTCTTCATTATCAACATTTGACCTCTTTCACTTAAAGATGGGATTTTATATAAATGAACAAGACCATGTTGAATTTTAGTTGGTTGATTACTATATGCTTTTTCTAAAAATTTCAACATTTCTTGATCAAATGGTTCCAAATGAATAACAGTGTCGAACAAATTCTCTAGATGTTTAATTAATGACGAATCTCTAGGATATAGCTCTAGGGAAATTGAAACAGACAATGATAATCTCGTTTGATATTTCCTTGTCAATGATCTTAGTGAATGAACAAATGGTAAGGTCTCCAATGGGGATGACAAATTAGGTGAATACATGGATGGGTTCAATAATGATGGAATCAATAATCTAATGATTTTACTAGGATGCTGTTTGATAGTTTGTTCGATTTTATTTATGATTGGTTTGAAATTTGATTGAATTGGAATAAATGTTAATTCATTTGACATTGGTGCTGGTGTTAATCGACTTGTGATATCAAACTGATGATTGAAATCATCGTATTCGGTGTTCAGATTCACATTGTTATCAACACTGACGTTCTTCAATCCATATCTCCATGCGATTTTCAAATCTAAATCATTATTAACTGGTTTAGGGTTAGTTTTAGGTTTTTTATTATTAATATCTTGAGCACCACCATCTATTAAATTCTGAACTGACACTTTTTGTTCATTTGCTAGCACCTTATTCTTTTTTTGATCTTTACTACTACCTTTGTATAAACCAGGTAATTCCTTCGACCAATTAACATTTGAACTAATGACAATAACGTGAGTATTCGAAACTTTAGGATCCAATCTATTATGAATGATTCCCTGTGATGCAAATAATTTCATTAGAACTCCTGAGAAATCAGTCGTGCCACTTTCTTCAATAAGCATTGATGAACCTAATGGTAAACCTTGATGACCTAAAATTTTATCTAAATCATAGGATCCAGTAGATGTTGTTGGTTGAGATGTTAACGTCGACGGTTTTATACCTGGATGTTTTAGTTCGTCTTCGATTTGTAAATCATCCAATTTTTTATGCAATGAACTGATGGAATTACTGTTTCTGTTAGTGTTTGGAATTATACCACCTCTACCAGGTACTAAATTAAAAGTGTTTGAAATCATTGGATTTCTACCAATAGAAGCACCAGCAGCTCCTGAAGGAGGATTTCCTCTCAGGGGAGCACGACCACCTGCTCCTGGATTAATAACTTCTCCTCTTTTCCTGAACGACATTCTCCCATTGTTAAATTCTTTGTAGAGTTCTTTTCTAAATAATCCCGTCATATAAATCTTTACTTCCGAGGGCGATGAGCTCGGAAATTGTGTTTGTTATGAGAATCGAGGGTTCAATTCCGAATTTTTATTTAGGAATAATTAATTATTCTGTTCAGGTTTAAAATAGCTCAAATTGCTCTAATCCTCTTCAGATTCATCTGGTTTACTGCTACGAACTAGTATCACAGTTATATTACCTATTTGATCTCCTTTGAAATAGTCATTTTGGTCAGAAAATGAGCAATTCTGGAGGTGGCACCACCAGCAAAGATCATGAAGATCATGAAGACGCTAAAACTGTCGTTGAAAACTTGAACTCCGTTGCCGCTTTGAATTATCTTCGTGATGAAGGAATCTTGGAAGGAAGTACCGTCTTTGACGGAGATGAGATATCTACAAGATCAAAAGTTGTTCATAATAGATCTTTTTCAAATGATAAACATCTAAAATCACATATATCACAATTACAATTCAATGCCAACAGGACATCATTATGTCGTTCTATAAACAATGCTCACCATCTGTTGAATGAACTGAGAACCGAAAATCAGCAGCGTCCTATTTTCTATCCAACAAATGACGTTCCTGATAAACTACTGAATAGTAAAAAATCACATCTAGCTTTAATCAGAAATAACAGTTCCAAAACCTATCAAAAGCAAATATTTGATGGAGACAAAGAGGATGATGATATTGTCAATTTAGACTTGCACGTTTTAAAGTTAAACGTTAAATTAGATAACAATCAAGTTTTAAACTTAACAAAAGAAACAATTGGTCATTTACTGGATGAAAAAGTTCAACAAATTCTAAAACATTTGTCTTCTTTAAAAGAAAGAATTGATGACACTTCTTCAAAAGTTTTCATTACTGGTGATTTAAATTCTGGTAAATCAACTTTCTGTAATGCTTTATTGAGAAGAAAAGTTTTACCTGAAGACCAACAACCATGTACAGCTGTTTTTTGTGAAGTTATTGATTCAAGAGAAAATAATAGCATTGAAGAGGTTCATGCTGTTCCAATTGGATCTGATTATGATATTAGAAATGAGACAACTTACAAGATTTATCAAATCAAAGATTTAGAAGAATTAGTTTCTGAATGTGATAAATACTCAATTTTAAAAGTTTATGTTACTGATAAAAGAAGTATGGAACAAAGTTTATTGAAAAATGGTGTTGTTGATATTGCATTAATTGATGGCCCTGGTTTAAATATGGACTCTTATCAAACAACTCAAGTGTTTTCAAGACAAGAGGAAATAGACTTAGTCGTATTTGTTTTAAGTGCAGAAAATCATTTTACTCTATCTGCAAAAGAATTTATTGCAGCAGCTGCTAATGAAAAACAGTTGATTTTTATTGTTGTTAATAGATTTGATAACATCAAAAATAAGGACAAATGTAAGAACAGGATCTTAGAACAAGTTAAAGAATTATCACCAAATACTTATAAAGATTCAAATGAATTTGTTCACTTTGTTTCCTCAAATGAGATTGTTGATCACTTACCAAATGAATTTGGTGGGGATGATGGTAATAATCCAGGTGAAGGAAGCTCAAATGATTTAAATAATGATGATTTTATAAATCCAAATTTTGATCATCTTGAAGAAAGTTTGAGAAACTTCTTATTACAAAAAAGATCATTATCAAAATTACAACCAGCAAAGACTTATTTAACTAAATTATTCAATGACATTGAATCAATTTCAACTGTTAATCAAAAAATTTACTTAACTGATAAAGACTCTTTAACTGAAAAATTGAATCAATTAACCCCAACCTATGATTTGAGTTTAACCAAAAGTGTTAAAGTAACTGAAAAAATTGAATCTTTGATTGAATCAACATGTAAAAAAATTTATGATAATACAAGAGATTCAATTTTTAAAACTTTATCATCAATTGGTGAACACCCAATGGTTAAATATGATGGTATATTAAATTTGTTTGAATATATCACAAATACTCAGGATGCAATCACTGAGGAAGTTTTAAAATCTGTTAAAGATAGTGAAGAATTTGCTAAACAACTAACGATAGCAAACATTGATAATATTAACTCACTAGGTGAAGAATCATTAGGTGACGAATTTAAATCTGAAAAGGTATTTAGAGAAGATTTTATGTTCACAAGAAGAAGAGATACAATTTCAAGACATATTGATGATTCGTTTTCAATCTTAGATTTCTTTGATCCTTCATTAGAAAGATTCCTAAAAATCTTTGGATTTAATACTAAGATTGCAGAACATGTTTTAATTTGGAAAAACTCATTGTATTCAATAGGTCTTTATACAGCCTCGAAATTTGTTACAACAAGTAACGTTTTAACCGGTGCTTATCAATATGGTTCATTCTTCTCATTCAATACTCTACGTCTGTTGGTTATTCCATTAGCAATTGGAGCAACTGCGTTCAGTTTAACTTATCTAATAACTGATATTCCAAATGCTTTACCTAGAAATTTAGCTAAAAAAATCAGACTTCAAATCAAAGAATTAGATTATCCACATCAAAATTCACAAAGAATCTCAAATGAATGTCGTAAGATATTAAAAATTCCTGCAAGAGAAGTGCAAAATAGTTTCCAGACTTCTTTAGATAAATTTACTATTCAAAAAGAACAATTATTGAATGAAATTAAAAATGCAGATATTGGATTCATTTTTTTTGGTAAATTATTGCAAAAAGCCAGAAAGCAAAGAGAATTAGTAGAAAGTTATGATTTAGAATCCATTCAAGTCGAATAATACCGTTCCGTTTTAATTATATATCTTTATACCGTGTAAATAGTTTTTTTTTTACTAATGATGAAATGTTTATGATTTTTCTATGTAAGATGAAAAAAAAATCTCAATTTCACACACTGTGTATCAACAGTTTTTTTTAAATCAAACACAAAGTAACTCCATTGTTTTAATGCCATTGCCTGACATATACATAGATATATGGCAGTTGATAGTTTTGGACCTTACAGTGAACGATCTACTGCACTTGAGACTCACAAACAAGGCAATCAATCACATTATTTGTTCTGATGTTATTTGGTCAAAAATTGTTCATGATCGTTGGTTTAAAATACAGGATACTCCCAGAGATTCATACATAGAGATTGAACATGATTATTTGAAATATTATATCTTGAGAAGTGAACAGGATTGTGAATTCTTGAAGGTATTGAATGATATTAAGGGAAACCAAGATGTTAATTTTGTTCTAAGGAAAGTGTTTCAAATTATTAAAGATACGACGTTTGAGCATATTCCTACTCTTATACGGTTGAAGAATAATAACGATGATTTAATGATGAAATTCTTAGCAGTTAATATCTTGAATAGTATAAGAAGGAAGCAATGTTTAGAGTTCATTGAAAATGATGCATTTGATAACACTGACGTGGAAGAATTTTTTTTCCATTTGAGTTACCTTGATCCTGCATTCGATACATTACTTCCATATAGAAATTCAGTTATATCCAAAGTTATCCAGAAAGTTGATTCCATTTTGAAGAATGAACAGGATAAACCAGCTACTTACAAAGTCAACATAATAGTGGAAACTTTTTTTGAAGTATGTCAATGCCAAATGAACTATGATTCAATTCAAGGTGGATACTCTGACACTAACTCTGAAGAGTTTTCTATATTAAGAGTTTATTCAGGTGAAGTGAATGGATTATTATGGATTAGATATTCAATAATTCAAAAAATTGCGAAACATTTTAAAATAAAAAGTCATCTCACAGAATCTTTTCTGGTGATTGAAGATGTTTCATTCAATAATGGATTATCCTTGTTGTATCTAAAGGGAACAAAAGCACAATTTATGACCTTGACATATTTTGTTAGTTTGTTTTCGGAACAAGCTGTCTCAAATGCAATTAAACCAATTACTAAAAATCATTTATTAGATTATCCATCTAGTTCTAATCAATTTAATTCAATTCTAACCAAAATATCAATCACTGGTGATAATTTTTTAAATCAATTTCTAAAAATGTTCCCAATATCTAAAACTTCATTCAATTACAAAATTTTAGACATCTTATCAATATTTAAAGGTTTAAAAGATTCCTGTTTAAAACCACATATTTACACTGAATCATCTAAATTCCATACTCAATTTTCAGAATTCCCATTTGACCTAGGAATATTTTTCAAAATTTTCAAGAATTTCCACTACCCTATACCCAATGATTTATTTAACATCCCACAAGAGGATAAATATAAATTTCGTAACAAAGATGAAGTTAATCTAATTACACCGTTACCTGATTTTCAATTTCAACCTGGACAGATTGTTTATCATTCAAGATATAAATGTTTTGGCGTGGTACTTTGTCCAATATATGAAGAAAAATCAGGCTTAAATGAAGGTTATTCCATAAGTTATAATGTTCTAACTATGAAATATTATGGATCTGTTTGGTTAAATCCAACAAGTTTAGAAGTTGAATTAACGGCAAAGTTGTTGGATTTCATTATGGGGTTCCCATTAATAGGTAAATACTTCACAAGGTTTGATAATGAAACCGAATTGTTCATACCCAATACTATCACAAAAGAGAAAATCTTTGGAGGATACATGATTAATGATTTCCATGGATAAAGATTAATGAGAATAATGATTACAATATATGACACTAAAGTATTATTTCAAATAATTAAAATGTAGCAAAAATTCTATATAAAACTTTTTATGATTCTAAACTTCTTTGGAAAAATTTTCTTCATTTTTTTCATTATATTCAATATCAATCCATTTATTAGTTTTCTCATCTTTCTTTAATTCACCAGTTGGGAAATAATGATAATTTGTTTTAACTGAGATTGCGAATGGAATGTTGTCAAAACTAACTAATCTTAATTTAACATAAGTTTCATCAGGGATTGTTCTTGCAACTTTAACGAATTCAGTTAAAGTTGGAGTTGGAATTCCATTAACATGAGTAATGAAATTAGTTGGCGAGATACCATAAGCTTTAGCAGGAGAACCACGACCTCTTGAAGTCACATAAACTTGAGATTGTAAGTTTGTTAAAGATTGTCTTACTGCATGATGTGGGGTTTGTAAGACAGCACCTGCCCAAAACACTAGATGATCAGTTGATTTAGCTTCAACACAAGGAACGTCAACTTCAATTTCTTGTTTTCTTCTGACTAATAAGAATTTAACAGAATCTTTATCTGTGATTGATGTGATATCTAAAACACTTAATACCGTTTTACCATCGATTGATAAAATGATATCACCTGGTTGTAAATTCGATTGATCTTCAAGAGTAGCAGGGCATGTGACTTTTGAAACAGAAATAAATTGATATCTATCATTATTACTTGTCTCTTCAATCTTAGAAATCCATTCATCTGAAACTCCCATGATTCTAGCTTGTGAGATATTCATTGAACAAAATTCAGCATCAACAAATTTTAAAGTTGGTACTTCATTTTTATCGACAACAATAACGTCATCTTTCGAAGATTCGATATTAATACCATTTGATATTGAAACTTCATCTCTTTTTTGGAAAATTTTAATGATGTTTAAAACTTGTGTAATATCTAAGCCCATTCTGTAAACAGTATCATTTTCACCTTGAGCTTCACCTAAAAATGATAACCATAATGCTCTAATAGTACCATCTTTATCAGTGACTATACCTGAAGCAAAATCATTAGCAGAAGTGGTATCAAATGATACGGTTTCTAAATTAGATGCTCTATAACGTGGAGATAAAACGTTTCTAGGAACGTTTATAGTTGAGATATAAGAAACTTTTGTCTCTGTTGAAATAACTCTCATGTTATTATTATGGCCCATTAACATGACTTTATCACCTCTTTTCAATGGAATTTCACTGAATTTTGGCGTGATTAATTCAGTTTGAACTAATAATGGATCATATTTGATGATAGCATAATTTTGAGTTGGATGTAAAAATTCAACTTGAGCAGGGATAATTAAAGATTCAGCAAATGTGATGTGAACGTCTAAACAATCATGAGGAACAACACGTCTTGCAACAATGGCATAACCTTTAGCAGCATCAATGATTAAACCATAACCTCTTGTTCTTATACCAGGGAATGCATCAACTGGGACATGAATTATACAAGAAACTAAAACTAAACTTCTTGATAATCTGGCACATTCTGGATATTCAATTGGTATATCAACAAATTTAACAGATTTTGGTGTTGGATCAATAGGTGGTAATGGATCACCTAATTCTTTAAAATCCCAAAGACCAGTTTCATCATTTCTAGTAGATAATCTAAAACTAGTACACCAATGACGATCAATGTATAAAGTTGAAACAGAAGGAGAATGTAAATCTGTAATATGACGGAATTTTATACTGACTCTTGCTTTATCAGGAACTAATTTCATAACTTCAATTAAATGATCTAAATCCTTAATGTCAATATCATTTAAAGTATCTAAAATCCAACCTTGAGATTCTGATTTATCTAAAAAGAAAGAAGCACTTGCGTTATTGATAAAAACACCTTTAACAGGGATAGCATAAATTCTTGCCATTTGATAACTCATGTCATTGAATGAAGCACCAGCAACTGATAATATTCTATTTGGAGTGATTGAATGTAAATCTTGAACTTTACAATTGATGGTGACGTTTTCAAAATTTCGTTGAACTATAATTTCAACGTTTTCACCAACTGAAGAATCAAAAATTTCATCAACTTTAATGAAAGTTGAAATATCTTGTCCATTAATTGAAATTAAAGTATCACCTTCTTTAATTAAGGTATCGGCAGGCCCTTCAGGTAAAACAACTTCAGCAACTAATAAACCAATAATTTTTGGGAATTTTGAACGGATTTGTTTTTCCATTTCATCACTTAAGCCTAAACGACGACATTCATCAAATGGTCTTAACATCCATTGAGTTTGAATAGTACCTCTTGTAATAGGTTGGGAAGTTTGAATGCAATTTAAAGCTCTTTTAACTCTATATAAAGGTAAAAAGAAATCCGTTGAGGCATCAGTGGAACCACCAGCTTGTAAAGCGACAGCAAACCCATTGACGTCAACAACAGGAGAGCCTGAAGAACCACCCGATGCACTTGCAGCAGCTTGAATATATTCCGTATTGAAATCATTATAAGTTAAACCACCATATTCTGGAGTATTTCTATCTAATCTACTAATAAATCCACTTAAAATTGATAATTTTTCACCTGCATCATTACCAACAACTCTAATTTCACAACCAACTTGAGCTAAATCAGGGCGTAATTCTAAAGATTGGATTTTCATATATTTAATGTCGTTTGGATTGAATTTTAGAAACCCAAAATCATGAACAGGATCTCTATAAATTGGTTTAACAACAGTTTCTTCATGGTTATCGAAAAGAGCATAACCTGTAAATGGCCCCGCTCCGACAACGTGTCTATTTGTTAAAATTATACCTCTTTCTGCATCAACAACAAAACCAGTGGCTTCTGAGACGACTGGGGCATCACAATCAAAAGAAGTAGTTTGAGAAAAATGAATAGAGACCACACTTTTGACGACCTTATCTATAGTGTCTCTCCACTGTCCGTTAATAAATGTATCATTTGGTATTTGAGGTATTATCTTATTATAGTGATCTGATTGAATTGAATCATTATCATTATCGATTATTGAAATGTCATCATCTTTGATGATTTCTTCAGATATGAAAGAAGTATTTTCTAGAGTTTGTTTTTTAGAATCATGATTATCAGAGTTCAGACTTTGTGAAGAATGGGTTCTTTTTATAGACATTCTAGAATTATTTGAAAGATTTAAAGAAGTATGCAAGTATCTGAAATTATGAAAACTAGATTTATTTCTGATGCTATTTAATTGATTTGAAAGTTTGAAACGAGTTGGATTGTTACAAATATAAGAAACTTGATTTCTAAAAGAGCGTAAAAGCATATAAATACCCAAAAAAAGCGTCTAAATTCAATAAATAAATAACAAAAACTCAAAATCAACTCTTCAATAAAAAGTTATTTATTCTTTGATTTTCAAAAAATTTTCAGTTTGGCGAAGAGCAGACGGGGCTTCACAACCCATGATGTCATACTATTTTATATTATGGTTGGTGGGTTAAGATGAAGCTTGATTAAGTTTTATCCATTTGTTGACATCTGATTATGATTATATTGTATGCCTTGTGCATTGGATCATTAAAAAAATGGATTTTTTTATGACTTTTTTTAGGTTGATACTTACAGATTCAATCGAGTTGGATATGTTGAGATTGTGATGACTTTGATAGATGGTTTTTATACATATATATATATATACATTTTATGATTAGATAGATAATATTATCGAAGAGGACTATTGATTATAAATTTGACATCTAAACTTATGAATAGTTTTAATCATACGATGTTACACAATATTAATATTATTACATGTTGATGATTTGAAGGCCCTATATGATCAGCTTATTATAATATATGACGCCAACTGTCACTTTATGTGTGGTTATACTCAATTAATTATAAATTAAATTAATAATATACTGTTGTAAATAGTTGTGTAAATTATTCAAAAGTAATATTATAATTTTGAAGAACCTCCGGCGGTGATCGTCAAATTAGAATTGACATAATAATTATATGACAGTAATAAGACCAGCGTTAACCTTTCTTTTATAAGATATAATGACAAAGAATTTTTTAGCTAATGACCCCATGGTTGTTTGTTTTTTCTTTGAAATATTAAAATATTAAAACTGTCAAATAACAGGTTGTTCAATATTGAATTTAAACTACCTACCACGATTAACAGTCGTACGCCTTAAGCAACTTGGGAGTCTTGTTTCCATTAATTGTTTCTTTGATACGTACCACACTTGATTGCAAGCTAATTTAAGACTATAATGTGACTCAAAAAAAGACCACAAAAAACTACACAAATACTACTGTCACAAAAAACCAAAATAAGTTAGTGTTTAAAATATCAGCAAGCTATTCTAGGTTCCTTACAGTAGATAATTTGTTCAGAATCACAAAAGGGAAGCTTTAGTTGTAGATAATAAAATTTATAAGTCAAGAGAAAAAATTTTGCGCTACACACAAATTTGATATTTGAAAATTGAGAGTTAACCACAAATTCCCACTTTCATCTGATTTTTCAAAGTTGGAACTATCTATTCAACATGTCTATACGGGATAAAGAATTAGATTTAAGCTTTCAAAATCATTTGGAAACCCTTCATATCATCAAAAGAGGCTATCTTCAAATCGATTTTCAAACTTTAGCACAAAAAGTTCAATTCGAACATGCACTTACAAAATTAAGAAATAATCATTTAAGCTTCATCGAAGACTTTCAAATTGAAATGCTTCAGTTTGGAAAAGCTATGCGTTTTTTGTCTGATATAAATAAATTCTGGGAAAAAGTTGATAAATCATTTTTTATAATGGTATTACAGTTAGCACCATTGGTTTTTCTAACCACTTCTTTCAATAACATCAAAGAATCGAAAGATCTTGTACAGGAGAATCCAGGATCATCAAAAGGCTGTACTGCAACTGGTTATCTGAATTGGTTTTACGATATCTTTCCAAAGGCGGTTATTGATGAGGGTGATGACCAGCTGAGTATGTTTAAATATTTTTATACCAGATACTTGGAAGTAGTCAATAGATTGGTTTACACCAGTTTAGGTTCCAAAGAAGAAATTAGAAGACTTATTAAAGTGAACAAAGACTGTTTATACAGTATATATCAGGTAATGGAAGAGAAATTGTTAGAAAATACTGAAGGCGTTGTTACTCTGAATTTTTATGCATTTATTGTTCCATTGATTAATTTTATAAATGTTTCTATCTACAAACCAAACTCAATCCAATCACTTGAATTTGATGGTACTGGTGATTTCATACCAAGAATAGATTTAAACAAATCAAAATTGTTTTACAAAGCTGGCAACCAAAGAATTCCATATCCTTACGTCAGTTTATTATCTAACATTAAATACCTGATTCTAAAACCTGATTCCAGTATATTACTAAATGATGGTACAGTTGATGGATTAGGAACACCAATAGGTCCTGCAATTATCGCGTTTGAAATAAAAGGAAACTTCCAAGGACAGATCCTTGAGAATCAAAGTGATATTACTAATTTTAATAACATGATGAAAAATGAAGATTTTTTGTCATCGGTTCAGCAAGCAATCAGATATTCAGTGTTTAGTACTTTGAGTAATGTTTGCTTTTTGATATACAGTATTAATAATCAAATGATAGCATGGAAGATAAACATCGATTTGAATGTTATAAGTTATGCAAATGCTCCTTTGAAACTTAAAACCCATATTCATCAAACCAAGAGAAGAATCGGTAATTCGAACGAATACGAGATAGTAACGAAACATTTCAAACAGGTTCAAGTTCAAGTTAAACTATGCACTTCCACTACGAATAGAAAAACAGGTTTAACAGACATTATTGATTTAGTTTCAAGCATTGAAAAAAGTCTACGTGAAATCACAGCTGAAGAAATGTCTATAAGAAGAAACAAGCTAGATTTACTAATTAAACTGCTTGAAAAGCCAAAGGAAAACTCTAGAAATACAAAGAAAAGGGATGACAAAAAGGTTACCAGGTTAAGTAAAGGGCAAAAAAGTAATAGTAAATCTCAAAAACTACTGTTTGCTAAAAACAGAAGTAAAAATTCCAAATACCCACAAAGAGGTAAGAATAATCAAAACTGGAATCTTACTGCTGTTTCAATTCCAAAATTAAATTTAAATGTTTTTGTATCTTTCAATAATGAGAAAGCTACATATTATTCAACTGAAGATACAATAATCGAATCAATGGAAAAAGCTGGTCTCGTTGTCAAAACAAAAAAACAAGATGTATCATTGGACTACTTCAATAAGTTTAGAGCTTGTGTTCTTTTATTAGATGTTTTCAAGATTAAAGAGTTCATGCATCTTGAAGATTATACAAAAATGTTCAAGTTGATAAGAAAATCAAAATTGTTTCACAATTCTCAAGATCAAGATGATAACAATGTACAGATTATCATTAAGTTCATCAACATGCATATGCATTATGTCATATACAAAGAATCAGAAGAATTACAACAACAATTTAAGGATGCTAAACATTTCATCCAAGCAGGACTGAATTATCTTAATAATGAAATCAAATGCTTAGTTAGAATAAATCAATTTAACGATTGGAATTCTAAGAAATCAAGCTCTCAAACTGTTAAAGTTCCAAAATTGTTATTTAAAGGTGACAAGTTCAATTTGTATTTCAGCAAGAATATGAGAAACGGTAACGTTGGTAAATTCTTTTGTATGGAAAATATAAAAGCTAGTAAACAATGGGACGAAGTTTTACCCTTACCACAGAAGGAAATTGATACAGTAATTGATCAGTTTAAAATTTTGATAACAAAAATTGGTATTAGACATGGTGATATTGCTCTCAGAAATTTAATTTACAGTGAAGATGGTATCTATATAATAGATTTTGATGAAAGTGTTATTCTAGATGATGTTGATGAAGAAGAAATTGATGAAATAGTTAAATTTGACTGTGGTATTATCCAGCACTTATTAAGTACACCTGTATAGTACTATGATCTAACAGTGTTGTAAGAATTGCAAGATCAAACACTTTTAAAGAATTACATTCATCGTATCCAAAGCTATAATGTGAATATGCCCGCTACTCTTATCAAAATGCTGTATTGAAAAAACATTGTAGAGAAATGGAAACAGGCCAAATTTGAATTAATTATAGTCATACCTTCATCTATTCATATCTCTATATTCTTATAATCCCATTTTAATAATCATTCATAATAACCAACGTTACTTCTTCCAGAATGTCTTGAAAAATAATCAAAGTCAATACTGACGGCATTAGCGATCAATACTGCTCTTTCTTTCAATCCAACTAATTTACTATCATACATTCCATTCATTACACCGTCATCGTTTCCAAAATCCCCCATTTTAATAACATAAACACCAGAATCTGTAAACATTTCCCTTGCTAAACCAACCCAATTTCTATTGATTGAAGAGATTAATGTTCCGTGTTCGTTATATATTGGGAATTCAAATGATAAAAACCCTGAATCAATCTCACCAAATTGAATGAAAGTTTCATCTTTGTTGTTTTCATTGTCATTGATGAATAAATCATATCTTCTTCTCCAAAGATGCCATCTTTGAACAGACTCACCAACAATTTCTCCATCATTGATATTGACATCTCCATTGATTGGTAAAATGACCTTGATATGAGAATTAATCAAACTGAAGTTCCTCTTGATGCTGAATTCTAAATTACCATAATTATCAAACACATCAACGTGGAAAGGTCTATGAAGTCTATAAACTTGTCTCATTATAGTGGATAAGATCCCTGAATCTCTTTCGACCATGGATCCTAGTCTCTCACCTTGCGGTGATAATATCGCATAGTTGTTTCGTTGTTCAAATCCAAAAGCGACGTTCATGATTTCTATCTGACGTTCTAAAACTAACACTGGATGTTGTAATAGTGAGATTCTGTCTAGAGAAGCACTATCATTGTAGATTATTTCGTTGGGAGGGTAATATTGAGCTCGACGGACTCTGGGGACTCGAGGGATTCTGGGGAGTGGCGAGTAGTGACGGATGGAACACTTGAAGAGTCGACTCGTTGAGATCATTATTTTTATTGTGTAGTAGTAGTATTAAAAAGTTGTACCGAGAGAAAATATATTTTATTTATTTATTTTTTTTTTTTTTTGTTCACTTTCATCCAATATTAATAGAATGAAAAAAATGTTCAGATTATCTTTCAAACGTTCTTTGCATTCAGTTCCTAGACTCTCTGTCAGTCCATCTGCACAGATTGGGCCATTCACCCCTGCAGGATTCTCCATTGCGTGGACTGATTATCAGCAGCATTTGACGAACCAACTGAACGTCTTGACATCAGGCACAGCAGATGAGGCCAGATCACCACTAGCCATCACACTCATGTCTCAAGCTGACTCTAAAAGACAAAGAGTCCACAACATTGCCAGCCAGGCATTCAACAATCATTTCTTCTTCCAGCAGTTCACCCAAACCGTTGGAGTCACTCAACCATCAAGAACGTTGAATGATAAAATCGTTAATTCATTTGGTTCACTTGATGGATTGAAAAAAACCGTTATTGAAGCATCTGAAGATATTATTGGCCAAGGATGGGTTTATGTTGTTGAAGATGAAGAGAAATCATTGAAAGTTTTATCATTAAACAACTCTGGCTCTCCATTCACTAATGTTAAGTTAGACATGGATTTGAACGGTCCAATCTCTGAAACTGACTACGTTAAAATTCTTGCCAATGAACAAGTTAAAGAAAGTTATACATTACCTTTGATTGCTTTCAATTTATGGGATGTTGCATATTTGAACGATTTTGGTGTTGGGGGAAGAAAGGCATTTGTGGAGAAGACTTGGGAATGTTTAGACTGGAGGGTTATTAATAGCAGGGTGTTTACAATTTGAGATATGTTTGTGTGTTTGTCATTATTACTTGTATATATCTGAACAATAGAATATAATTTCCTTCAATTCATCATTTTCATTCCAATTCAGACCATTAGTCAAAATCAGGGCATGGATCTCATCGATTTTAGCACTGACTGCATCTTTCAAATCAACTAGTTTCTGAGGTATATCTTTATTAAATTCATCACTCTTTATCTCTTTTCTACTATTTCGAATTCTCTCTTTCAACTCAACGTTCTTTCTCACAATCTGGTTATACTCGTCCTCCTTCTCTTCTATGCTTCTCATTAGATGAAGAATCTCAACGCTTAATTCATCTCTTTCATTAACCTTATCACCTAATTGGAGCTCTTGTGGATATATTCCTTCAACCTGATGTATTCCTTTCAACACGGGCACCGTTATCAACGTCTGGGCAAGCACAAGTTTCCTGAGATGCAGAATGTCCTTCTGCTGCTCCAATGTGCGTTGTTCTTTAATACCATCGTGTTGTTTACCCTTTGATTCATGAAGCAGTAGGAGGTCTATTATCTCAACCAGTTCGTTGTACGTTTCCACTGTTTGGGAGAACGAGACTCTCGGTGTGCTGAGACCTTTCAATGGAGTGCGTGGTGCCAGCAAGCCTGGAATCGTTGCTACTTCTGCCACTGACGATCGTAAAGACATTTGATTTTATTTATAAAGAAATATTAGTTCTCCGTAAACAAAAATTTTATAAAAATTTATATATCCAATGATTGAAGACTTTCCTCCTTTCTACAC
This sequence comes from Phaffomyces thermotolerans, assembly GCA_003707215.2. Taxonomy (NCBI): domain Eukaryota; kingdom Fungi; phylum Ascomycota; class Saccharomycetes; order Phaffomycetales; family Phaffomycetaceae; genus Phaffomyces; species Phaffomyces thermotolerans. Next base: position 29,795 of record PPNJ02000052.1, on the reverse strand, counting down.
TCGTCAACCGAACGAGGCCACATGGCTGGAGCAACGTCAGCAGTGGATTCAATCGATCCTGAAGAGAAGTTCAGCCAACAAAATATGGATAATTGATCACACGGGCAGGGTACAATCATCATCGTCAACACTCCCAAAGGACTTCAACCTGTTCCACAACTCTCAAATCAACAGGAAACTCGACACGCAGTCCATCACTGAAGTGCTCATGACAATGCACAAACAGAACCTGATCAAGCCGTTGAACGTGAAGAAATCAACTTTGACGTCAAGTGTTGTTGGGTCTGGATTGAACAACAAGAAGTTCAACACCCAGCAGTATTTGGTCTTCTGGAACACCCCTGACCAGTGGGCCTCTCTCCTGTTGGAATGGATAGAGAGAACGGGCCAAAGTGGATTGATTTTAACGTTATTCGAATTGCAGAATGTCGAGAGTGAACTGTTTTATGGCATCAACGAAGAGATTCTGAAGCTGAGTTTGGACGTTCTGGTGAAACGGGGAAGAGCTGTGCTCATGAGAGACGACGGAGCTGTCGTTGGTGTGAAGATACAATGATACATACTACCCACCCACCCTCAATTGTATACTAATAAACACATCCGGGTAACCTCATCGCAAAAAATTTTTTTTTTTTTTTTTTTTTTTTTTTTTTTATTTTTAAAAGAACACGAAAATTTTCATTTTTATTTCCCTTTTAAAAGAGTCCCCCGTTAAATTCATCTTTAAAAGGGGCTTTAAATCTCTTTTCTAAACTCTATTCAGCAACACGCACATCACTAACTTATTATGAAATACGTCGTCGTCTCAGGTGGTGTCATCTCAGGGATTGGTAAAGGTGTCTTAGCATCTTCTACTGGTTTATTATTGAAAACTTTAGGTTTAAAAGTCACTTCAATTAAAATCGATCCATACATGAACATCGATGCAGGTACCATGTCTCCATTGGAACACGGTGAGGTCTTTGTCTTAAACGACGGGGGTGAATCAGATTTGGATCTAGGTAATTACGAAAGATACTTGAACGTTACTTTAACAAAAGATCATAACATTACAACTGGTAAAATTTATTCTCATGTTATTGAAAGAGAAAGAAAAGGTGATTATTTAGGTAAAACAGTTCAAGTGGTTCCACATGTCACTAATGCCATTCAAGATTGGATTGAAAAAGTCGCTAAAATCCCCGTTGATGAAACAGGTGAAGAACCTGATGTTTGTATTATTGAGTTAGGTGGTACCGTTGGTGATATCGAATCTGCCCCATTCGTTGAAGCACTAAGACAATTTCAATTTAGAGTTGGTTCTGAAAATTTCGCCTTGATTCATGTCTCTTTAGTTCCTGTTATCCATGGTGAACAAAAGACTAAACCAACTCAAGCTGCTATTAAGGATTTAAGATCCTTAGGTTTAACCCCTGATGTTATTGCTTGTAGATGTTCTGATAAATTAGAAGCTCCAACCATTGATAAAATCTCAATGTTCTGTCATGTTGGTCCAAATCAAGTCATTGCCGTCCATGATTTGAATTCAACTTATCACGTTCCATTGTTGTTATTAGATCAACAAATGATTGTTTATCTAAGTCAAAGATTGAAATTAGATTCAATTACAATCAAACCTGAATTTAAATCTAAAGGTGATTTATTATTAAAACATTGGAAAGATTTATGTTCTTCATATGATGAATCTTTTGAAGTTGTTAAAATCGCTTTAGTTGGTAAATATACTCATTTAAAAGATTCTTACATCTCTGTCATCAAGGCTTTAGAACATTCTTCAATGAAAATCAAACGTCGTTTAGAAATCTTATGGATTGAAGCTTCTGATTTAGAAGATGTTGAAAACGAAGAAGATAAACCTAAATTTACAAAAGCATGGCATTCATTGAAATCAGCTGATGCTATCTTAGTTCCTGGTGGGTTTGGTTCAAGAGGTACTGAAGGTATGATGAAGGCTGCAAGATTTGCAAGAGAAAATAAAATCCCATATTTAGGTGTTTGTTTAGGTTTCCAAATTGCAGTTATTGATTATGCAAGAGAATTTTTAAATTTATCTCATACAAATTCCCAAGAATTCGTTCCTGAATTAACTGAAGATGAAGCTACGGTTGTTTATATGCCTGAAATTGATAAAAATAAATTAGGTGGTACAATGAGATTAGGTTTAAGAGCTACTGTTTTCAAAGATGGTTTTAATTCAAAATTACAAAAATTATACGGAAACGTTAAAGAAGTTCATGAAAGACATAGACATCGTTATGAAATTAATCCAAAATTAATTAATAAAATTGAACAAACTGGTTTGAAATTCGTTGGTAGAGATGAAACTGGTGAAAGAATGGAAATTTATGAATTAGAAAATCATCCTTATTTCGTTGGTGCTCAATATCATCCTGAATATTTATCTAAAGTCTTGGAACCAAGTGTTCCATTCTTTGGTTTGGTTTGTGCAGGTGCAGGTGTATTGGATGAAGTTTTAGCAAATGGTGAAAAAAATTGAAGGTGAATTTTGATATTAAGGATGTGTGTGATTGTATATTAGATACTTTTAGAGATATGTCTTTGATAACTACTATATGGTTTTATTATGGATATTTTATAGAAAGTTTTTTGCATTAATTATTAAATCGATTAAAACGATTTGTAGCTTGATCCCCCCCCCCCCCCTCCCCCACACCTACTTCAACTTTGTAATACTTTGATTCAATGTAACAATGATAGATGATTGGTATGGGATTTTCCAATTAATACAACTCAATTGATTGAGAGACATCTACATATAATCCAAATTCATTGATTTAAAAAAACCATTAAAAATAATTCTAAAAAAAATTCTAGTTTGATAAACCAATAACACCACAAGCAGGTCTACCACCAGCATTACCAGTTTTCAAAGAATCAGCATGACCACCTTTACCTAAATCATCTTGACCATCATGAATAACAACTGTTCTACCCAAGATTGAAGTTGGACCAATCAATTTGACTAAAGAATCAGTGATTGTACCATTAGCAACACCTTGAGCATCAGTTGCAATGTTACCTAAATCACCAACGTGTCTAGTTTCATCAGTTGGAGCACCATGGGTTTTACCGAATGGGTTGAAATGAGGACCAGCTGAAGTACAACCATTGGTATTATCACCAAATTCATGGATATGGAAACCTTTTAAACCGGATGGTGAATTACCAGTGATGTTGTAAGTGATTGTTGTTGGAGCATCTTCTGATGCTTGTTCGAAATGAACGACACCGGAGACACCGACATCACCTCTTAAGACTGCGACTGCTTTAACCATGATAATATGAATTGAGTTTGATTGAGATCGGGGGAGGGAGGAAGGGAGAGTGTAAGTGAAATTGATTTGTAATTTGCACTAGTGAGGGCCACAGTTACCCTGTGCGCATTTCATTGCAGTGCCGTGATTGGCTGGATGTATTCCAAATTTACACATATTTCCATCTAGTTAAAAATATTCATTGAAATAAGTAGAATTGAAGATGGTTGAATAGACAAGTTTGCGTTAAATTGAGAAAGTAAAGAGAAATTCAAGTTATTTTATACTTTTTAGGAAAATGAGCAATTTTACCATCAAGGTGAATATAAATGAGCTAATTGATTATGTCAGTTACACTAAAATGTTAAATGTTGTTACTATTTGTAATTATAAAAATATCCTTGTGTGGCTTCAAGTTTCTTCAAGAGCTCTTCCTTTGACGTTTCCAAGTCAGGATAAACTCCTCTCTGATAATGGTTAGTCTTATAGTGTTGATAAATCACACCTTAATACTCACTTCTGATAATTGATGGAATATTTCCTCTCTTGTTAATTCAATTGATTTGACTCCATGATCTAATTCTTTCTTTATATCTTTCTTCAAAGATTCAACTTCCTCTTTGATTGGTTTCTCCTTCTTTGTGATTTTCTTTTTTGGATCTTTCTTATCTTCTTTGCTAATTGGTTGAAATAGCACAATTAATGTACTTGACACTATAATCCCACTGAATAGGAACATTAGAAAAGTTTGATGCTTATGAATAATTCGGTTGATATAAGTCATTGTGATTACTCTCTTTCTTGAGAAGTTTAAAAGAGATTTAAAAACATTTCATCATTTTGTGTCATCTCATTATATAATCATACCCAGTTTTACTCTATTAAGTGTATATATATATATATATATATATTATACTCACAACTCTCTGAGCTTTTTATACATTTCATCTTCATCAACCTCATCAGAATCGACTCCGTTATCATCAACTTGTGAATCAACAGTTTGTTTTTCAATAAATTGTTCAATACTATAATAAGTATCACCAATTGAATCGTTATTAATAAATGAATTAATCTTCTTCTCATTCAAATTTTTTTCATTAATCACTCTAAATGAACTATCTTCTCCATTGAAATACATCAAGGTTGGATATTTTGTAATCTTTAATAACCTCATAATCTCTGAATTTTCTTCTACCGTTCCATCAAATTGATAAAATTTCAAATCCTCATCTTTGAAAGCCCATGAAGATTTCTCAAATTGAGTGATTTTATGTTTAAATTCATCCAACCATGGTGAAATTATTGAAATTATCTTTTCTTCTTCATTTCGTAAAATTTTTAAAATATTATCAGATCCATTTATTTTATTAACGAGTAATTCTGGATAATTAGGTTTTGCTCCAATGTTCTCAGTGATCCATTTAGCCATATCATCTGCGTTTCTTTCCCCAACGTAACTAGCAACATGGGTCCCATCAAACGCATAGAGTCTAATACATGGGAATCCCAAAATTTTTTCCTTCATTCTGATCTTTTTATTGATTTTACCTTCAATTTGTGCAATTTGAATCTGTTTATTATCTTTAAATAACTCAGCTAATATCGTATACTCTGGTCCCAGTACATTACAATGAGCACATTCCGTTGAATAAAAATTCATTAAAGTGTATTTGGCTTCTCTGTTATGAATTATTGAGTTGAAATTGGAATCATTGGCTACAAGAACTGATTTGAAGTACTCCAGAGAGGAAGTTACCGCGTATAATAACGATAATAACACGATAGAGAGCAATTTCATAATTTTAATGATATATTAATATTTTTTTAAGGTGAAATTTTTTTTTTTTCCATAAATTTAAAAAGTCCAGGGCAGAAGAAGAAGTTGACGAGGATATGAAAGAGAGAGAGAGAGTGATGACTTTTCAATAACCTCTAACTATCTTTATACAGCCAGTGAACACCAAACAACGTTAGCTGATAATGATCTCTATATACAATCTAAACCTAATACGTAACGTCCTGTTACATAAGACTTACGTAAATGAATTGATAAAATTGACAACAAATCAAAACAAAAAAAAAAAAAAAAAAAACACCAAATACAAACCCAACTCAACACACACACACACTCACACACACAAAAATCCATGCTCAACATCTTCAGAATAGCAGCTGACTTCTCACATTTAGTCGCAAGCTTGATCTTGATCCAGTCAATTACCAACAGCCACTCCACGATTGGTGTTTCTTTTAAAACTCAACTATTATATGCAATTGTATTCTTAACAAGATATCTAGATCTATTATTCAGATTCATCTCATTGTATAACACATTGATGAAACTTTTCTTCATTGGCTCTTCTCTATACATCCTCCATCTAATGAAAAATAAGTTCAAAAGTTCAGATACAACTAAAATCGATACTTTTAAAATTGAATACTTAATCATTGGTTCTTTAATTTTAGCATTATTAACAACTGGTGAATATTCAATCACTGAAATATTATGGACGTTCTCACTATGGTTGGAAAGTGTTGCCATTTTACCCCAACTATTCATGTTACAAAGAACAGGTGAAGCTAAAAATTTCACTTCTCATTATATTTTCGCTTTAGGTTTATATAGAACTTTATATATACCTAATTGGATTTATAGATATTTCACTGAGGGAAGAGTTGATTGGTTGTCATTGATCACTGGATTACTTCAAACTGCAATTTATTCTGATTTTTTTTGGATTTATTATCAAAAAATTATTAAAGGTCATGCTGGTGTTTTACCAGTTTAAATAGTCAAAAAACTATTTAATCATCATTATTGAGAAATTAGAATATATATAAGAAACGTTAAATATACATGTACATTCGTTTCCTATAAATATATATATATGGCTAAAACTCAACTTCTTTACCATTTTCTAATTCAAATTCAATATCAATATCACCCATTTTATTTAAATTACCAGAATTTAAATCAATTTTTCTATAATCATTCTTTGTGAAATCAGTATTTTTTGTAACTAGTTTTTTTGAAATTGAATTATTTGAATTTTTATCTTCATTATTCATTTTTTCATTTCCATAATTTTCTTCTTCATCTGGTGATTTCCTAATTGAAGATATTGTTGAACCAGTTCTTGATGTATTTTCTGTCGAATCATCTAATGCCGCCAAAATAGGATTTCTAGATTGTAAAGAGTCTTGTCTTGATGAAGTCCCTGAACTTGATAATTCTTGTCCTTGTAATAACATCCCTGAATTAAATCTATTATTTTGATGATGATAATGACGTCTTTGACTTGCAATACTAGAATCAAAAATATTGTTAACATCTGGGATTAAAAATGGATTGTTATGTGAATATAATGAAGTCATATCAACCGATGATGGTTCTCTTTTAACTAACAATGAATCACGACTACCAAGACGTTCCCGATATCCCATATCTAATGAAGGTCTTCCAATTGATAATTGTGTTGAATTAGAATGAAGTAATGGTTCAAATAAAAGATCATCTTCTATACTATCTTCTAAATTACGGTTTTTTGGTGATATTGAAGATCTTGAACTAAATCTTGTGATTTCTTCATTACCAAAATCAGGTTCTGGATTATATGCTTCTGGCTCATCTTTAGCTAGACGTTGTTCATTGTTATTATCATTATGAAAAATATTTTTATCTTCAATTTTACTCTTTGTATTGGAGTCTAAAACATCATCAATTGTCTCATCACTTTTTCTAAAATCAAATGAAGTTCTTGGACTTCTTGCACTACCTCTAATTCTCTGTCTAACAGGTGAAGTTGATCTTAAAACTGATGCTGGCATATTGAGAGAACCACCTTTGAATTTAAATTCATCACCTAAATCTCCATCATCTTTAACTTCATTACCATCTGTTGTTAACAAAATTTCTGGTATATTGACACCATTTTTCAAACCTTCATTTGAATTGCGTAAAAATGGTGACATCATTCCATCAGTCTCTAAGAAATCATCATAAGTTGGAGGACTCATTGGAATATCTTCTTCTCTTAATCCATTTCTTGTTAATGGTGGTGGGGGTGAGTTCATTGGTGTATATGATCCCATATTATACTCATTATTATTATTATCATCTAATGCATTATCAATACCAACTGGGTTATTATTTCTTAATAATGAAGATGAACTATTTTGTATTCGTTTTCTTAAAATTGGAGGAGGACTAACATCATCATCAAATGCAGGTGGATCAAAACTAGGTCTTCTAATTAGATGAATTGGACGTTGAATTGGTGAATTTATTGGACTAACTGGAACAGCTTGTGGTGAAGTTAAATTTTTTTCTAAATGTTGTGGTTTATAAATATTTGAATCAAGGGTTGATTCGAAATTTTCAAGATAATGAGTTAATGATGAAGAACGAGAACGATTGTGGGATAATATTGAATTTAATGAATTTTTTTGAATAGGAATAGGTGACAATTCTGGTGATAATGCAGGACTATTCAAAACATCTTTTGGAAAAAAAATATTTGATTCATGATTTTGATTCAGTGAATCAAAATTAGGTATACCATAAGCAGGTAATAAAGTATTGGCATGAGAGCAAGCTTCATTTAAAACATGAATTGGTGAATCAATTGAAATTTCATAATGTTTTTGTTTACCATCAATCATCCTTGATAATCTTAGACAAATTTTAATCCAATGATGAGTTTTAATATTTTGATAACTTGTATTTGGATGTAATTTTAAATTATCATTTAATTTTTGTGGTACATAAATTTGAAATTCAAATTCTTTTGCTGTTAAATCTTCACCATCAGATGTTAATAAATTCCCATTTTTTTTCAATTTTGGATCACAGTCCTCTGGTAAATCTTTAGGTGGTGGTGCCTTATGCTCTAATAAAAGATATTTCTTTGTTGGTTCCATTCTATGAACTTTTTTATTCTTACAATAATATTCAACGTTCTCTGTTAAGAAAATTCTTATTCTATGCAATTTGATTTTATCTAATGGAATTAATTTGAATGCAATTGGAATATATGCGTTTAAAATAATGGATTTAGATGCTATGACTATATCATAATGTAATTGATCCTCCCAATCTCTTGAAATTACAATTGGTTCACAATCTTCAACACTTTCTTCACTTGGTGATCTAACTATCGTTATCGGTAATGACGTTGAGATATTTGATTTGAATGCACCATATCTTTCAATGAAAACTGTTAATTCATAAGAAACACTACCAAATCTAGCATCAATAGTCTCTGGTGTGGATGCGGGTATTGGATGCTCAAAATTATAAATATAATCACCTGGAGTGAATACAAAATCATGAGAATTATCATCATGATTACCACCACTAGTAACACTGAACAGTTTAATACTCGATGATCGTTCTCTATTTGGACTTGGGCTCGCGACTCTTTTTAAAGCGTTTAATCCACTATTGGAACTTTTGATACTCAAAGCATCAAGGTTTAAACTTATAATGTCTTCAGTATCATTATTTAAAGATTTAACTATATCAGCACCTGAACTTGATGATCCAGCAGAGAAAAAAGGCCATGTATGATTCATTATAGTATTTTCTTCAGTAAAATTTTGTCTTTTAGGTGGTATACCTTCTGGCCATTCGGTTCTTGCTAAACCTTTAACTGATAAGGTTATTGATTTTAGTTTAGTATTTTTCATGATTCTAACAACTAGAGCACCACGTAGTAGCGTTGGTGGTCTTTCTTTATATTCGTTTGGATCAAAACCTTGAACAAACAACGTTTTTTCAGCTAATTGAATGTATATCTGTATTGAACCAGTTTGTGTTAATGGCCTTGTTTTAGGCGTGATTTCTAGTTGTCCATCAACGGGGAATAATGTGTCCATTGTGGAAATAATAGAGATACAAAAATCACTGATGAATTAAACAAAGTTGTCAATGATGAAAGGTAAAGAAATCTAAATTAAACAGATTACTTTTGTGGGTTTTAAAAGATAACAAAAATGTGACAGTTTTTTTTTTAAAAACAAAAATTTTTCGCGATAAAAGAGCCAATCGGTTTAAAAGGACAGGCATGGGAGATTTCAGTTAATACAGACAGAGATCAGTGTTTATTTAATTCTTTCATTATCTTCCTAACGATTCAAGAATTCTATCTAGTTCAACTTTACTATATTTGATGTATTTGTCTGCATGTTTAGTGAAATCACCCTGTGAATGTTTATCATAAAAACGATGATATAATGGACTTATGAATGATATTTCTTTTGATAAATATTTCTTTAAACCTGGATCTGTGATGTTGTATTGTTTATAAGATTTGATTAAATCATCAAATTCAGAATTAAATACTTTGAATTTCTCTTTAATTGCATCTTTGTCTTTAGAACTTAATTTACCAACAACGTTAACGTCTAATAAATAAGAAGCAGCTTGTTTCCATGATGTTAAGAAAAGATTCAACGCTCTTTTCTTCAATTTATCTAATCTTTGATAACCATTTGAATCTAAAATTTTCGATAGTTCTGATCTTGATATAATTTGTTCAACTAATGTGATGTTTGTAATTAAAAAATAACCCAAATTTTGTTTTTTTCTAATTATTGTACTTGCTTTAATTTCTAAACTAACAATTAATGCATCAATAACGTCTGAAAAATATGATGATAATAATTGAGATGGATCTTCTTCATCAACAATATTAATTTGACTAACTGAAGAGAAAACGGTTAACCATTGTGGTTTTGGTTGAGGAATCCAAGAACCTGCTTTAAGACCTTTCATAACTTTAATGGCACCATTTTTATATTCTGTGAACCTACGAGCTTTTGACATAACTTCAACAGTAACTTCACTAATACCGTTATCTTGAGGTAATACAGTTATACCACGAACTTTTTGATCGATGAAAGTTAAAAATTCTTTGAATAAAGATCTTGCTAAGTTTTGACATGATGATAAAGAAGTTTCTAAAGATGGGAAATCTTGATGTATTGAAGTTGATAATTTGGATTTTAACGCAGATTCAACTTGACTTATATTATCAATCAACTCAAATAATAATAAACCATCATTTTGTAAAGTTTTCTGAATTGAAATGATAATTCCTGTTAATAATTGAACATATTTTTCAATTATTGATTTAAATATTTCTTTGAAAATTCTAACTTCTTTATCTTTTTCTTTGATTAGATCTTCTAATAAAGCATATTCATTATAAATAAATCCAACTAAAGCTTCTGTATAATTATTTATCCCATGACTTCCCTTTTCATAAGGAACTTTCTCATTTTTTTTATTAAGCTGGGCTTTTGGTGTCAATATTGCCAAACTATCTCTAATTGTTTTGATTCTGTTGTCAACAAATAGAGAATCAATTGATTTATCATTATCTTCAAAAAAGAGTAAAATATGACTTGCGTCTTTCAATTTGTTATCATCAAGATAAGGAAATGGTTTTCTTTCACTTATAAAAGATTGTGGATCAAATGGTTGGGAGATGGGCTTCAATATGTCAATGAAATGGGTGGTTAACTTGTATTCAGAGTCAAGAATTGTTTTATGAAGATTTTCCGAGATTCCTTTGTATTCACCTCGCGTTCCTTTATTCTCATTTGACAATCTTTCTAAAATATCTTCAGCTTTATGAATAGTGGTAATATATTGTCTAACGTTGTCAACTCTTTGGCTCAATCTGGACTCATATACACTAGCCTCACTGGCAATGCCCTGAACGTTGGAAACTGCAAGCAAACTGTCATCCACGTTCCTCTTAAAGATGTTCAATTCCCTGTTTTTCTGTACAATTGGTGAAAGCAGATCTTGAGCCTTCAATGTGTTTGATCTGACTTTCTTTAAGGAAGCACTGATCTGTGAGATCAAAGAGCGTGTTTTAGCTAAATTCTCCTGCAGCACCACTGCGTCAGCCTCGTCAATGTCCACGGTCAGAGCGAAAGACATGGAATGAAGTTTGGAAATTTCTTTTGTGTTTATATTTATTCGGATTATATATTAGATTTCCGTTTACTTTTTTTTTTTTATTTAAAAAGTGGCGAAATTTAAAAAGTAAAAGAAGAGAATTTTAATTTTTGATTGTAAAAAAAGAGATGGCAGTGATCAAATTCAGAGCAGGAAGAGTTTTATATGACGAAGAGACTAAAATAGCAACACCGGATCAGATTCAGGGACAAATCACCATTCAGCCATCAGAGGAAGAAGAGTCTTTCTACTCATTTGGATGGGCTCCAAGGGAAAATGTTGTCAATGTCGCCACAGAAGAACTATTGGTCATACCCGGCGATGTTACCTGGTCTCAAGTCGAACAATGCACATCAGGAAGAGTTTTTGAGTTGAGATTTCTAAGTAGTGGTGCTAGACATTTATTCTGGTTACAAGAAATTAATGACAATGAAGATAATTTAAGTGAATTGAGTAAAAAAGATAAAGAACTTTTGCAAAAAATAAAACAAGTGTTTGAACAAATTGACGATGAACAACTCCCAGAAGAAGCTTCATAAACATAAATTCATATGATTACACCTACAATTACTTCAGTTTTTAAAGATATTTACTAGGGGCTGTAGATAAAGAAATTGATGAAAGTTGTAGATTTACAAGAGCATTATATCAATTACTCATTCAACCCTCCCTCAATATATATATAGAAATAGATGTATGCTTGTGTACTATCAAACGACAACATGTAGGTTTCAGTTGCGGTTAGCGAAAACAGCATATATATATATATATATATATATTCAATCTTTGACACATTTTTTCAGTGTAATCCAGCTAATGACTCATTGAAAACCATCGAAGTAACTCAGAACGAGATCATCCAATATAGAATCCTAAAAAATCAACTGAATCAATAATTAGTAGAAAAAAATGCCATAAAATTAAATTTAAAAAAAAAAAAAAAAAAAAAAAAAAATATATTTTTATATATACCAAAAACTTGTGGTGTCTGGATGAATTTAATACACTGGACTTTTTAACAATTTTACACAACATTGTTTTATGTATAGAGCTCTAAACAATAATGAATGTTTCCGATAAACTTCTAGACTCTTTAATAACGGAGCTCCATGATGAAGTTCTTCTGAATCCTTCAAAAGAAGAGTCTATAGCAAAAACCAATTGGTTCATTTACACCAAACATGAACAAGTATGTCTATTTCAAATATCAATAAAAAATACTCTTCAGTTAACTAACTATATGACACCAGAATTCTGATAAAATAAGACAAGAAATTATTATAAACCACATTGATGATCCAGAATTGAAACAAAAGTTATCAAAATATACAGACTTAATCATACATGGAAAGTTTATATCAGAATCAATCATAGAACAAGCAAAAGAATCATTAAAGAAACAACATACAAGAAGATTATCTGTTGATTTCCATAGTTCAGATATAGATGATGAATCCAAAGAAGAGATAACAGAAGACGAAAATTTGAAACAACTCAGAAAAAGACTTCTAGATGGTTCAAGAACAAAAGGTACCGCAAATCTTTCTTTTGATCAACAGTTACAAAATGAAGAATCTAAACAAGAAGACATACTTAAAGACATGTTTCAATTTATTCAAGGAATAAGAGATGGTGCTAATGCATTCAATGAGAAATTAAATCAAGATCAAAATGTTTTAAAAGCTGCAGAAGCCGGTTTAGAAATGACAAGTGCAAAATTAATAAAATCTAGAAATAATTTATCAAAGACAATTTCTCAATTAGGTTTAATGGATAGTTTGAAAATATTTGGTCTTGTTATGTTTTCATTTTTCATGTGTTTGATACTCATTAAACTTTTCCCTAAATGGTGAAAAAAAAAAAAAAAATAATACAATTTGATCCATATATATTATTATAAAGGTCCTTCAGCATACATTTCATCAATTTCACCTTGGTATAAAGCTTGGGCTTTATTTCTTTTTAATTTCAAAGTTGGAGTAATTGTATCATCTTCAATTTTAAATGGATCAATGCGAATATGAATGTTTTTCAATTTTTCAAAACTGAATAAACCTGTATCTTTAATATTGTCATTTAATTCTTTTAATAAAAATTTTCGGAATTTTAAATCATTCAATTGTTGTAATAATTGTTCAAGAGTATTAATATTAGAATATTTTTTACCAATGTATTTTAATAATAATTCTTCTTCAATACCAACAATACCAACTAAATAACTTTGGAAACTATTACCATAAACAAACAATTGACTGATGAATGAATTGTTGGAAATGTATAAATTCTCAATTTTTTCACTTGCAATATATTCACCTTGAGCTAATTTGAAAAAATTTTTAACTCTATCAATTATACAAATTCTACCTTCTTTATCAAGTTGAGCAATATCACCAGTACTAAACCAACCATCTTTTGAAATTGCTGATTTGGTGGCTTCTTCATTTTTAAAATATTTGTCAAAGATTTGAGGACCTCTTAATAATAATTCACCACTTCTATTATCATTGTAAGTATAATGTAAATCTGGTAAATTTCTTAATTTAAATTCTGCTGAAACTCCAATAGCTCCAGTACCCTTAGGTTCTTTTGAAATTCTTGTAGTAATTGAAATACCACCAAATGATTCAGATGAACCATAACCTTGATAAAACCCACAATTTAAAACTTTACGTAAATAAATAATTGATTCAGCAGCTAATGGAGATCCACCTGTGATTAAGAAATCTAATCTTTCAAATCCTAATTGTTCTTTGATTTTATTAATCACAAGCTTGTTTAAAATTGACGTGAAAAATCCTGGATTTTCTTCATCATCAGTAGTTGTTAGCTTATGATTAACTGCATATCTTAATAACCACCCTTTAAAACCTGGCGTGTTTTTAATTTTTTCTTTCAAACCACTTTCAATTCTGTTATATAATCTTGGAACGGAACTGATATGTGTTGGTTTTAAGATTTTAATATCAGTCAAGAAAGTTTTAGGATTTTCTGGATCATGAGGAAATCCAATAGAACCACCTTCAGCTAATTCATAACCAATCTTAAATCTTTCATAAACATGAGCTAATGGTAAAAACACTAAAGAAGTTGGATTTTTTGGAATTTTAACATGAACGAATAAAAATAATACAGCTGCACTGATATGAGAATGTTTCAACTCAACACCTTTTGGTGTACCTGTAGTACCTGAGGTAAATGAAATAGTATAAAGAGTATCAGGAGTTGGTGGTCTATGTGGGAGTTCAGCTGCTTTACCGATTGATAATAATTCTTTGAAATCAATTAAATGATATCCCTTTTCTTTAGCTTGTTCAATAAGTTTTTTATCTTCAACAGGGTCCAAATCTTCAATAGAGATTAAGATTTTTAGAAATGGAGAAGCAATTTCAAAAACTTTAACAATCTTGGATTTGGATAAAACCATAATTGGTGATTCGGTTAAATTTAGGATATATTTAGAAGCTTCTGTACCTAAAGTATCATATAATGGAGTATTTGGAATAGAATATGCATGAGATGCTAAATCACTGATGATCCATTCGGGTTTGTTGGCAGCATATAATGTTAGAATAAAATTGTCTTTAGAATTAGAAGCATATTTTTCAACTAATTGAACAAATGCAGAGCCTGCCCAAGTTCTCTTTTGAGCCAATTGATCATAACTTTCCCATGAATAATAATCATTGAATTCATTTGAGTTGGCCTTTTTACCTCTATAACCAATGGACTTGTAGTTCCCATGGATTTTAACAGATTCTTCAAAAATCTGATAGAAAGTTGATAGAGTGGGATGTAAAACAGATGCTGGCTCTTCACCTTTCAAATATTTGTTTCTGAAAATTGGAGAAAATTCTTCTGATTCGGTACCTGGAACTGGCACAGATCCATCAATTTCATCAAAAGGAAATGCAAAGTGAGGAATGACTTCAGTCAGATTATGAACATTCTCATATCCTTTGAACTTGATTTGAGTCATCTTCTTATTTAATGGATTTCAATATAATGTGTAAATGTATTTCAATTGATGTTTTTTTTTTTTTCTTCCAGCTTTTGAGGGGTTCAAACTTTTCAACGGTGTTTTTACCGAGAGGAACGATGCGTAAATTTGAGAACAGTTAGTTGGTCAAACAACATTGACTCTTTTGATATTGAGAGAGTTTTTGGTTGGGAAAGTCGTAATGGAGGACACTTCATATAACGAATCACAGAAGGTGAGTCTTCCAGGTTTCATGTTTCATCTCAATTCAAACTTACTGACCTCTCGTTTAGAAATTTTATGTCCTTAATAGATCAAAACGACAGAAGACAAAGTCAGAACCACAAGAGGTAAAACAACTACTGCTGGCAGGTGAAGGTTTAGTATCCAATGATGGTAACTTCTCATTCCCAAGATTATTTAAAGGTGAAGAACCACTGGAAAATGTTCAACTACGGTACGACTTATTTACAAGTTTATCAAGTCGACAAGAAGAACTCTCAAATTCAATCATGAAAGATATAAGTGCAAAAATATTAGCTGATATCACTGAACTTGTAAAAAGACCTTGTACGGATCACATAGACACTGCCATTGTTGTTCCAAACTCAAGTATAGCTACAAGTTCTGATTTTTTCTCTAAATTAGATAGTCATATAAGAAGTACTAATGAAAATTTCAAAACTATTACTTTAAATTCAAAAGAATCCACCACGATGAGACAGATATTGAAAGCAATAGTTGATGCAGTCACTAAAGACACTTCTTCTAGAATTAAGAAAGCTACGGAACTGGACTTTTTGGATGATGTATCCGATGACGAAGAAGAGCTACCAAATTTCGATAGACGGTTACCATTTGATTTAGATATTGTTGAAGATTGGTGCAAAAGACAAGCATCGATCTCAAAGAAAGATGATGTAAGAATTATTATAATGTTTGAAGATATTGATTCGTTCAATTTAGCACATCTAAATAGATTATTAAAGCTTTGTTATTCATTTATTGGAAATATTCCAATGAAATTTATATTTAATGTTGGTACAAATTTCAAAAGTTTTGCTAAAAAATTAAACAATGAAGTTATACATTTCTTGAGATTCAGTCATTATAAAATTGAACAAACAGATATAATTATCAACAAAATTGTAAATGAGGTTATTATTTCAGAAGATTATTTATTAGGAGAGGAATTAACAAAATTCATTCTAGATCGTTTCACAAACTCAATCAAAACTGTTGATGAATTCTCTAAAATATTGAAATTTGCTAAAATGACTTTTTTTTATAGCAATCCTCTATCAATTATAGCATCTAAATTATTTAATAAAGACACCAGTTTAAACTTTAGTCCTCCATATACAAGAGCACTTAGAATGTTACCGTCTTTCAAAAGGCATGTGAATAAGTTGATTGAGAAAAATCAATTCAATCGGCAACTGATTCAAAGGTGGTTCTATGACGATTTAGCATTAATTGAACTTTTAAAGGAGTCCTTCAGATTATTTTCAAGTAATGTATCTCATTTCAAATCTATTTACAAATTATCAACGGAAATATTATCCAGAATTGCATTTAATAAGGAGAAGAACTTTTTAGAGATTTATTATAAACTTTCAAGTAGAGATGAATTTGTTAGAGTACAATTTCTTAATGAATTAATTTCAAAATTGAAAGAGAATATCAATGTCCTTCCTGAATTAAAGAATATTCTAAAACAAATTTCAGAATATTCAGAAGATGATGATATTTGTCAGTCTTTAAACTCGAAACTGAAATTGAATCTTGATTTTAAACCTTTGGAATCTTTATTAAGTCAAAAAAATATTTCATCTGAAAAATTGGCATTACACTCAAAAATCGAATTTAGAAAACTGAAAGAGTCATTTTTCAAAACACTAGATGATTTCCTTAAAAGAAATATAAAAGGTGATTATAGAGTTACCACTTTCAATGAAATCTTCCAATTTAATGATATTGATGTCATTCAAATTAACTTAATTCCAAACTTCAAACTAACATTACAAGAAGCTTTAATCAACCCTGAAATCTATTTAGGTGACTCAAATTCCGGAAATGAAGTGTTTGATAGATTAAACAACTCGATCGATCCTTTCCTAGCAAACATGTACAAAATTTATAGGGAAACAACGTTACATTTGAACATTTATGATTTTTATACATCTTTCAAATATTCTTTAAATAAGGAACAGATTATGAATGATTTAAATACAATTTTAGATGATCCAAATCAAATATTTGAAAATTATTTGGGTGATGAAAGAAGATTTCGTTTCATTTACCAAATATTTAATGACATTGACATTTCAAATGATGAAAAATGGGATAAAATTACATTAGCACTGTTTTTGCAAAAATGTGAAGAAATGATAACTTGTGGATTTTTTAAAATTTTATCCAAAAAGAAAGTTGACACTTTAGAAAAAGCCAACTGGAAAGACTTATGAAACTTTTTTCATCATTCAATATAAACCTGTATAGATTATCTATTGAAATGCTAATGTAAAGTAAATAAATATCGGTTCTTAATGCGCTAGAAATCATTTCACACATCTAATTTGTTGCAAAAATGGAGATAATTATATGTAATCTTGCTTCATTATTGGTATATTGATACGCTATTGATCTGAGTTGACTATTGTGTTGGTGGTGCCAGCTATCATTACTATTCATTAAGGTCCTTCTTCTCAAGTTCTTTAAAAAACTCTACAGCCATAATTTTCTGAATGAGGATCTTATCTTCTTATGTATCTAGTACTTGACGAGAGATATATGGCTTCAATAAATGAACAAATCGAGAAAATCATTAGGTTACGTTTTAATGTCTTTAAAGGAGTCTCAAGAGAATTTCAAAAATTCATCAAGACAAATATTTGGCAAGGGATAAATCTATTAGAACAAAGGGGACCATTTTTGGAATTCTATATGACTATCAAAATATCATTTCAATTCAAATTACTCTGCAATAAAATTTAACTTTTAGAGATAAATGTTTGATCAATGAAACGAGGTTAGTGATGCTAGCTTAATGCTTTATAATTTTAATGTATTTCACAGAAACTGGATGATCTATTTGAAGTTTGATCATTTTTAACTTTTTTTTTTTTTGGTTTCTTTTTTTATGTGTTCATCGATAAAGTATCGAAACATTTGAGAGGAACGAATGACATTTGATTCACTAGCATTCTTTACGCCCAAAATATCACATGAAAATCCAATTGAAGAATCTCAAACTGCGAAAATTCTCAACAAAACTTTTCATGATGAAATAAAAGTTTCGAATAATGATGATGATGATGATGATGATGATGATGATGGAAAAGTTTTGATTCATATACTCGATCTACCTAGACTAACCCCTTCACTACCTAGAGCTGTCATTTTAATAATACTCCAACTATTAGAACCAGACCAGGAAATGAATTTTGGAGCTCAGATCAAGCCAACATATGATAGTAATGAGGTTTTTGAAAGAAAAATTATTGATCATGATTTATATTCACAAGTGCAGGAATGGTTGAAAAATAATGGCTATACCAAATTATCTCAAAATCTATTAAACATTCACTTCTCACAAGATTTATTTCAGTATCTAAATAAGATTTTAGCATCTGAAGCGTTTCAGTCAGATGACGAGATTATTCAATTAGCATCGTTAAGAATTTCAGAAAATTGCGGTAGAACAGCAAGACCAAACTTTCAAAGAAAGATCATACTCAAAAATTTTTATAAACCAATATACTTGAATGAACCAGCTCTGACTTCAGATAGTCTAGGTCTCAAAACATGGGGTTCCTCTTTAGTTCTAAGTGAGTTTGTTGTTGAACACAAAGATAATTTATTACTCTCACCAATCTTAGAATTAGGTTCAGGTACAGGTCTGGTTGGTATAACCATCAGTTTATTAGGTTATGATGTTACTTTGACTGATTTACCTGAAATATTACCAAATCTAGTGAAAAACAAAGAAATTAACGGGATTCGTTCAGATTGTTTAGTATTGGATTGGATAAATCCATCTAGTTTTATAGAGGAAAAGGGGGAATGTAAATTCAATACTATCGTCATTGCTGATCCAATCTACTCTCCAGAACATCCACGTTATGTTGTTGATATGATTTGTAAATTTTTGGAAAAATCTGAGGAAGCTAGAGTTCTACTACAATTACCAATTAGAAATATGTTCGAGAATGAAAGAGTATACTTATGGAGTTTGCTAAAAGAAAATAACTTGATTGTTCATGATGAGCAATTGATTGACGGATTTGATGATTTTGGAGCACAGAAGTTTATATACAAGCATATACGATGGGGTTCCCTTTGAAAAGATAATGAATTTATATTAAGAGTGACTTCCTGATTTATTACAAAGTATACTCGTCAAAGTAAATCATATCGCTATTTCCACCTTCCTCTAGATTATTTGAAGCTGTGATAAAACTTGCAAAATCAAAAATAGAGAATCTTTCTTCAAGTCTCTCTTCTTTCAAATCAACAACACTTTGAAATGTAGCTTTATAACAATCTAAGTTAACCCTTTCTAGTTTATCATCATAAACCAAAACTTGACATAGGGACCTGACATCACTTTCAACCAATTCTTCTGAGGTCACTTGAGATTTAACTATAAATTCTAAAATCTCCTCAACAGATGAATAGTTTTTATAATTTGCTGAATATAACTGAGTTTTGTTCAAATCAAGCTCATTACTAAAAACATTTGGGAAGGTATTATTTGCAACAAATCTCCAAACGATGGTCAGTAGACTTTCCACGAATTCAGAATCTAACTCACCATCAGTGAACCATGGGCCACCGGTAACTTCAATTGATGGTGTTAAATGGTATAACATATATATCTTCCTTGTTGGATATTTAACTGATTTAACACTTTTTATATGTCTTTGGCTCTCTAGAGATTTCAAACATCTTGTGACAATGTGTTGATGTAAATTAGTTCTTGCTTTGATAGTTTTTGTCCAAATACCTTCCCTCCCAGATGCCTCAATCTGGGAATAGATAATTGATTCATCATTGGACATATTAGCCCTTTTAACAGCTTCTTGTGCTTCAACAGCTTGGAACCTAAGATCACCATTATGTTTGACTAACTTAACTAAACTTTGATTTAACAAAACTTGAACAATAAGCATTAAATCTTCTGAACTTTCAACATTGCACATTTGTCGTAGCTCTTGTTCACTATAAAAAGACTGATCAGGGTTTTCAAGCATAGCAGCATGAAGCATCCTAGCAGAAGCTTGATTGTTGTCTTCACTCATGATAGCAAGTGTCTGTGTGAATCTTGCCTGAAAATATTCTGAGATCATCACAAATAATAGAGTTGGAAAAGCTTTTTGAGATGAGCTGGTGTTCGGATGTTCTAGTATTCATATCAAGAGTTTTAACTACACAAATCACCATGAAACGACCTATTTGCGATAATTATGAGCTCAAGAAAGCCAAAATCTGTCATTATCCATTATGATCATGATAGCAGTGAGGATGAACTTCAATCTGAACAGGTTAATAGTGAGTTATAATGAAGATGAAATGTTTTTTGAATAGTGCAATTACTAATTGAATTCCACCAGGTCGAAAGTCTAAGATGGATCCCAAAAGAAAAATTAAAATAGACTCAGGGTTTACCCAAGATGTATGTATTCAATTGTTGGTTTAGCTGTGTTATTTTATCGACAACTAACACTGATTACAGGACGATGATTCTGAACTCGCTAATATCAATATTAATATTCGAACATCAAGAAATAAGATTTCATTACCCAGTCTCAGCACTTTTGAAGATAAGGAACCTGAGATCATCAATGATATTCACATTCTACAACGTCAATCAATTGCTCAAAGAAAACCCTTTAAAAAAACTGACAAAATCAATTCAATCAAAAAAACACTTCTACTTGATAATGATTCAATTTTGAATGATACCAAAAGCTTCAAAGGGGAGCCCGAGTTTATCTCTTTAGACACGGATGGTTATCTGAATGATAAATCAGAAATGGAAGACGACGATTTGTTCCATCAAGGTGAACATGATCTAATGGACGATGGAAGATTGGCACTAACTGATAGAGAAACAGATATGCATAAAAGGCACCATGATATAAACATTCAAAAAACTATTTATGAAGCGTATGTATTTAATCAGCGTCATTACTGCTAGAAAATTTGGCTAACTAAAAATAGAGAAATTTCACCAGATGAAGACACGGAAGAGTGGGAGGCTACTCAAATCAAGCAAGCCAATATCAAATCTAAAAACACGAACACAAAAAGGAAGGCCCCAAAATTTACAACGGTGTCGAAAGACCCAATAACAGTTGACCTACAAAACTTGGGTCTGGCTTTGAAAAGTTTGCAAGATCACAAAGTTACAACTATTAACGACTTGGAAAAATCATTGGAGAAGAAAGAATTCATTAACAGCCAGGTTGAAGACTTGAAAAACAGACTTAGAGATTTGCAGAAGTAACAAGCACAGATCCTTAAGCCCTGAGACGGATTTCATAAAAAAATCTTATTCATAGTGCCCCCACCGATGATGATTCACACCTCCATTGAAAACAAAAAGTTAATTATCTTCGACTAAATTTATTTAATTCCGTTCAATTTTTGCAAATGCTTTGCAAACGTTTTCTATCAACATCAAGTGCCACCAGTATGCGTCATTTAGTCTCAATTAGTGATTTAACGAATTCAGAATTTGAAGTTTTAGTTGATAAGGCTATCAAATATAAATCTATCTTCAAAAATGGTACTAAAGAACAAATTAAAGAAAATCATGAAAAGTTATTGGGTAAAACAGTTGCTCTAATTTTCTCAAAAAGATCAACTAGAACTAGAATTTCATCAGAAGGTGCCGCTTCTTTCTTTGGGGCTCAACCAATGTTTTTAGGTAAAGATGATATTCAATTAGGTGTCAATGAGTCTTTATATGACACAACCAAAGTCATCTCTTCAATGGTTTCAACTGTTTTTGCAAGAGTTAACAGTCATCAAGAAATCAAAGATTTAGTTGAACATTCATCAGTCCCTATCATCAACTCATTATGTGACAAATACCATCCATTACAAGCTATTGCTGATATTGCTACCATTAAAGAGGCCTTTGGACAAACAAAGGGTTTGAAATTAACCTGGATTGGTGATGCCAATAATGTTATAAATGATCTTGCAATTGCGTCTCTTAAATTTGGTATCAATGTCTCAATTGCTACCCCAGAAGGTATCGAGATTGATTCTGATATAATTGAAACGGCTAAAGAAATCTCCAGCCAAAACGGAACTATCTTTGAGGTCACACATGATCCAATCGAAGCTTCAAAGAGTACTAACATTTTAGTCACCGATACTTTTGTTTCAATGGGTCAAGAAGCAGAAACTCAGTCTAAGTTACAAAAATTCAAAGGTTTCCAAGTCTCGAAAGAACACACAGATGTTGCTGCTGCAAACTGGAAATTTATGCATTGTTTACCACGTCATAAAGAAGAGGTTACTGATGAAGTATTCTACTCAGAGAATTCTTTAGTTTTTCCAGAAGCTGAGAATAGATTGTATGCTGCCATTTCTGCTTTAGACGTTTTTGTCATCAATAAAGGTGATTTCTCTAAATAAGCCGAACAATACTGTCATATACTGGTTTGATTCTTTGAAAATAAATTGACATCTACTACAAATAATAAAATACACAATCTAGAAATTTACTTTCAAAGGTAAACATGATAAAACAACTTCTTCAAAATCCAAAATTGTGACATCCTCATAAGTGCCTTCATCTGTGTAATGACTTGCGATTTCTGCTAATTCATTAGAATAAAATGGTTTTGTATCTTCTGATGTTGTTCCAATTGTAATATGTGGGAACTTGTTCGCAACAGATAACTCAATCCCTTCACCTGTTTTCTTTACATGAAATTTAGGCGATTCAACCACAACAGCAAGTGCTCTGTGATTCCAAATCAATCTTTTGGCTTTAATGGTTGCTAAAATACCAAGTTCAGAGTCTTTATTATCTTTGAAAATGGAGTTATAATACTTTAGGTAATCTTCCCATATTTTTTTCTCTTGAGCAGTACCTCTCCTACCTTGATTCACATGAGCTAAGGTTACATGAAACTCTTTTTGAATTCTACCTCTCTCCTTAATAATATCAAAAGCACTGTATCCATAATCCTTTTTCCTCCATAGTAGTTCTTCAATATAACTTATGAGAAGTTCAGTTCCATTCAGATCAATACTGAAAAAAACGGGCTTTCTTGTGGAATGTTTCTTTGCAAGAGGCTGGCCTCTCTCTTTAGGTTGTTTCTCTTTTTTCTTTTTATCTGAATTGATAGTTTTGGTGAACGACGGCTTGAACTCTAAAGATTTAACAAAACTTTCACTGATAACGTTCTCTGGTGGAATAGAACTAATAAACATTGGATATTTTTCATGAAGTTTTCGAATAATGGTTTTAGCATTGTTCAGTGAAGAGTCTTCTTGTGTTACTTCTAGATCAATAACCAAATCAAATTCAGAATCAGGAGATCTGTTAGTATCAACTTCTTGAAAACGATTAATGAATCCTCTCATAATACTTTTTGCCTTTGTTTCACCCTCAGTTTTGACTTTGATAGATTGATGGTTGTCACCACGAGCTAATACCCTTCTACTAGTCAGCGTCCAAATATCGTTAGAATGAGCATCCTCTTTAATAAAATTCAAACAAATGAACTGAACGTTATCGTTGTGACTTATGTATGTATCCCTCAGTTCTTTGAAATCTTCAAAGATCTGTTGTCTTTCTCTATATTGATGATTATTTCGGTCTAAGATAACAGCATTTTTGTTTTGAAGTATCTGAAGAGCCCTTTTAACAAACTCTTTTTTGGTATTCTTAGAGTAAGGAATATCATCATTGATAACAAGATCCCAAGTATCTGGATATATCTGACTCAATGTTAATGCTGTGGTGGTTTTACCACACCCAATTGTTGCAACTGGAATAATGACAAATTTTGTATTTTCATCTAATTTCATGTTTTGAATTGCATTAACGGCATCTAACTCTTCAAGTAGTTCTTGGTTTAGAATTTCAGATCCAGTTTTACCATAATGTTTTAAAAACTTGTTCCGCAGTTCAATGATTCCAAATCCTTCTAAATATCTTTCTTTTAGTTTATCATCTTGGTCTAATAAAGGAATAACAAAATCCAAGTAATTATTAGTAATGTATTTATGTTTTGTGAACCTTATATCTCCTCTTTTTTTATTGGCGATGTATTCTCTAGTTACTTCTCTCCACTGTCTGAACATAAGATAAGGTTCCTCAAACTTGAATTTAAAGAAGTAATCATGGTTTTCTTTACCTTTCAATTTACACCTAATGACAAAACCTTCAACATCTTTTCCTTTATATGATCCAGTTTTCGAGCTTTTTTCTAAAATTTCTTTCAAGTTTTCAAGGTTTGGTTCTTCAAAAAAATCAATAGTTTTAAAACCATACTTCAGAGCAAAATCATGGACTTCTTTGAAGGGAATTGTTGAAAAAACAGGTTGATTGAGATTTAATCCATGTAAATATAACCCACTGGTGTCACCTTTATATTCAATAATATGCTCTTCAAACTCATCATCACAATATTCAGCGACAGCAGTAACATTCATTCTATGCAAAGTTAATGCGAATTCTCTAATACTAATCCCTAAGTTTATTAATTGATTCTCTAGAAACTTTTGACCTGCAAGAGCATGATTTTTGTTGACATCATCTCGTAATCCGGTAGAGTGTTTGCTACATACAACGATTGTACCATCTTCAAGACCTGATATTAATATAATGCACCCATTTTCTTTCAAAGTTACTTGATATGGACCTTTTGTATTCTTCTCTAGCCAATTCCATTTTGTTTGGGAAACTTCATTGATATTGAAGAATTTATCGTACCCACGTATAACCAGTTTTTTTTCTCCTTCTAATGTGAAAAGACCTCTTGCTTCTGAAGGAAGCTTTATTTTTTCTCTTCCATAGTCCCATTCATTGAACTTCCAGCTAATGACTTTTTTTTCTGAGTCTATGATTTGATAAATTCTTTTTTGAGCTTTACCCTTCCCAGTTTTTTGAGAGGCTGCTTCAAGTTCGTCAATTAGTTCAGGAACTGTTTGAGGCTGAAAGTCCCTGTACATTTAGTCCCTTGAAATACGACTAACACCTTTATATAAAGTACTTGAATTTTGAGATAAATAAGCATCTGAAAAAAGAACAAAAAAAAAAATGTGTAACTTTATCGGGTAACTTTGACACAAATCTTCGACGACTTGAAAAAGTGTGGCTGGTTAAAGAGTCCATTTGTTTAAGTCATTGTGAACGGTTTAATTTGACTATTTCTACAATTCTATTACACCCTCACTGATTCGTATGAATTTTCAAGGAGTTCTCAAGAGTAGACTAAAGATATTGAAAACCGCTAGATTTTCAAGAAGGTGGAACTCTGCTTCATCTTCCGAATCTCTGAAATCTAACGGTTTTGGTTTATCTTCATTGTTTTTTATTGGTGGTGTTGGTGCTACTACCGCTTTCTTTCAATTTAATAAAAAAGAACAAGGACCAAGTTCAATTCCCTTCACTTCTTCTACAACAAAGCTACTGGATTTGACTCCTATTGAATACGGCTCTTCAGAAGATATTCAAAAAGCTTTCAGAGAAATCGAGATAGCAATTGGAAAAGATTATGTCAGTTATTCTGAATCTGATTTTGACACCCATTCAGATGCATACTTCCAAACCCACCATCCTCTACCAGGCCAACGTCCTATTTTAATTGCTTATCCAGGTTCCACAGAAGAAGTTTCAAAGGTTTTGAAAATCGCCCATAAATATCGTGTTCCTATTGTTCCATATGCTGGTGGTACTTCATTAGAGGGTCAATTCATTGCTTCAAGAGCTGGTATAACCATTGATGTAAATAGATTAAACAAAATTTTGGAACTCAATGTAAGAGACCTTGATGTTAGAGTTCAACCTTCTGTGGGATGGCAAGATTTAAATGAAGAACTAGCTCCTCATGGTTTCTTATTTGGTCCAGACCCCGGTCCCGGTGCTCAAATTGGTGGCATGGTTGGTACATCATGTTCTGGTACAAATGCTGCTAGATACGGTACTATGAAAGAAAACGTTCTTGCCTTGACTGTTGTTCTAGCTGATGGTACTATTGTAAAAACTAAAAACAGACCTAGAAAGTCTGCTGCAGGTTACAATTTAACTAATCTGTTTATAGGATCTGAAGGTACTCTTGGTATTGTTACTGAAATCACTTTAAAACTACATGTCAAGCCTGAATTTGAGACTGTTGCAGTTGTAAAT
This sequence comes from Phaffomyces thermotolerans, assembly GCA_003707215.2. Lineage (NCBI taxonomy): Eukaryota > Fungi > Ascomycota > Saccharomycetes > Phaffomycetales > Phaffomycetaceae > Phaffomyces > Phaffomyces thermotolerans. Next base: position 3,192 of record PPNJ02000052.1, on the reverse strand, counting down.
TTCGAAACTATTCAAGATGCTACTGATTCGGTGTCTGCTATCGTGGCTAAAGGAATTCAAGTTAACGCAGTTGAGCTTTTAGACACGAATATGATGAGGATAATCAATGATGTTAAGTCTACTTCCAAAGTTTGGTTAGAAAAGCCAACTTTATTGATCAAAATTGGTGGTTCCAAAACGATTGTTGAGGAGTTCATCTCATCGATCAAGGAGATAACAACCCAAAATAAGAGTATTGGATTCCAATTTGCTGACACAGAAGATGAAAAGACTGAGCTTTGGTCTGCAAGACGTCAAGCTCTATGGTCTATTATTGAGTGGGGTAAAAAACACTATGGAGAAAGTACAAAAGTTTATATCACTGATGTAGCTGTCCCAATCTCAAAATTATCTAGTGTAATAACAGAAACTCAGGAAGATATTGATAAATCTGGTTTCGTCTCAACAACACTTGGACACGTTGGTGATGGTAACTTTCATGCTCTAGTTCTTTACAAAGATTCTCAAGGAAAAGAAGTCAAGGATTTAGTTGGGCGTATGGTCACAAGAGCTTTAGCAAACGATGGTACTTGTACTGGTGAACATGGTGTTGGTGTTGGTAAGAGAGAATATCTGCTTGAAGAATTAGGACCAGAAGCCATTGATACCATGAGAAGAATAAAGATTGCTCTTGATCCCTATAGGCTACTAAATGCTGATAAAGTTTTCAAAATTGATCCCACTGACAACAATTACCACTAAGTAAGATATTGTCAACAATTTCAGAACTATTCCATATTATCGAAGCATGCTGCATGTAGCATTACAGTAGTCTATGAGATTTCGATATCATACAAATTTGAACTAAAATATTAAAAAGTTTTAAACTTTGTTTTTTCATCGAAAATAAAGATTGAGCATGAAATAGGCTGAAGCTCTTTCGAGCTTATATGTTTGATCTGCTGAAATAGATTTCTTAACGATTAATCATTGAAGAAAAGGTTTTAGATAATTCATGATTTTGCACAATCAAAAAAATATAAAAATAATGGCGAATATCTGGATAACTGTGTCAGTCATTCTCCTTCTTATCAGAACATTTACTCTGATGGCCGTAAGATAAAGAACTTGATCACAGCAAGTGTGGGTTACACCATCAATATCGAACAGGCCAAATTGCCTTAAACCATTTTAACTCGTATGACCCAAAAACTTCTACTCAAGTTATGAAGGAAAAAAAAAAGAGGCACAACAAATTCAAGCAAGTTAAAGAATTTAATGAAAAATCATTTTAGAGAAAGAAAGAAACACCAATCCAGATTGACTAAGTTTGTGACACATTGCCAAGATTTTGGCTTTGTTTCATCACAATCGTTTTGTTGAAAGAGGACCAAAAATCATCAAGATCAAGAATTATTTAAGCCGAAGCTCACTATTTTGCAACAAGTGTACTTTTTGTTGCTTAAAAATATATTAACAACGTAGTAACACTAAAAATCTGTCAGTCGTCTCTAGACACATAATCTAGTGTGATTCCTGGATATCATTCAACATCCGAATCCCGATGAAGAAGATTTCGAAACAAGATTTCGAAACAAGAGATTCAAATCAAACTTTCCGCACATTGTTATATAGAACTCAGATAAAACTGTTGTAATACTCACAAAAAAACGACAACTCTTGTAGTTAGTTCAGTTAACTGCTAATCTTGTGGAAGCTCTCGAGCTTCAGTGGTGATAGGTTCACAATAAGTAGTAACAAAACTATTAGTATAATTTATAGCAAAGTTGATTAATTATACAAATATACATAGTGATTCATATAAGGAATACATCTCCTTACATAGTTTTCCAGGGTGGCTGTGTCTTCTATACAGCATGACCATTTGTACCAAACTTTCTTTCCAGAATCTTCTATTCAATATCAAATCAGTCTTCTAGAGAATTCTATAAATCCAATTAACCGAAATCCCAGATTTCCTTTCTTTATCCTATATCTTTCTTTCTAGAATATTCCTTATCATATATGATAACATGTACTTCTTGCCTTTCATATATTATCACTTCGTACTTCTAAATCATAACAAATACAACAAAAACAATCAGATGATCTTACATTTGGATAAATTTGATTTTTGTCAAAAGCCAAATAAGATCCGCTCCACCAATGAAAAGATCAAGCAAATTCATTTGTTTAAGTAGAGTTGGAGAACTAATAACAAATTCAAGATTGAGAACGGATTAATTTGTTTGATCCGGCTTGTGTGATGTGATCAAATACGTCGATTTAGAAGAATTATGATATGTAATATTCCAGAAAGATCCTTTATTATTCATAAAGAAAGGATTTATTGAAGTCTAGGAATCGGATTTATAGAATTCAATAGAGAGACTGATTTGATATTGAATAGTTTGACCTCATTGTTGTAATGATATGATTTAGAAGATTAGTATTTAGACCAGCGGAAACGCCGAAGGAAAAAGTGGTCAAAGGCTCCAAAAAAAAAGAACCTGGCTAGAATTTTCTATAAACTAAAAATAGAAACAACTGGATCAAGAAGAAGATTCTAGACTGATTTATGGTCATGCTGTTGAGAGACACAGCCACCATTAGAAAACTATATAAGGAGTTGATTCCTTCGTTAAAGATACGAATATTTTGTATAGAATTAAGAGAAAAAATTCTAGGTTTCTGGGTGGTAGCGTGAGTAGCCAAACAGTGTTCACAAGTATTCTTAGTGAGTGTGTTTACCTTTGATTGGAATCAGACCACGCTTTCTCATCAACATTCATCTCATATGACGAACCAGAAGTTAAGGTACCCATAACACATTTAGAGGAAACATCAATAACACGATCATCTTTAAATAACAATTGAGCACCAGCAGCAGCAGCACAGCTCACAGACACTAAGTTAGCTGCGGCACTTGGAACATAATTCACATTATTCAGTCTTAAAGGACCGAATTTCTTAACTTGGACAATAACAGTACCAACTCCAACAATTGGGATATTATGAATACCGACTATAAATTCATTATCAACCTTCTTCATATCAGTGAACATTTCTAAACTATTGAAAATATGCTTAGAACAACCAGAATCCAAATAAACTTTATCTTTAGGATGATTCTCTGATCCCAGGAAACCAAACCAAGCTGAAGGACCTTCTTTAACACCATATTTAGTACCTTTAGCAACATCTCTAGTACCC
>PPNJ02000006.1:380704-405093 GCA_003707215.2 Phaffomyces thermotolerans | reverse complement strand
CAACAACAACAACAACAACAACAACAACAACAACAACAACAACAACAACAACAACAACAACAACAACAATCTCAACCAATTCAACAGCAACACTCTGCTCAATTGGGTGCGCCAGGCTTACAATTCCAACAAGCGCCTCCTCAAGCTTTCCATCAACCTCCTCCAGGTTTCTTATATCCTCCGGGTTTTTTACCACCTCCAAACGGTTATAATGCTCCATTACCACCACCTCAATTTAGTTTGAACCAAATTCCTCCTCAACAATTCGCTCAATTACCTCCTCAAATTCAACAGCAATTGATACTACAACATCAGCAACAACAACAGTTCCAACAACAACAGTTCCAACAAGTCTCTCAACCTGTGCCTCAAGCTCCACAACAGGCTCCTCAACAGGCCCCTCAACAGGCTCCTCAAGTCCCTCAGCCACAAGCACAATCCAACGAATTCAACCGTTCACAACCTGAACAATCTCAACATCAAGAACAAGTGCAACCTCAACATCAAAGAATTCCAAACTTATCTGAATTTCCTGTATTAGGCTCTGAAGAACCTACAAATAAACATGAAAGAAACAACAATCAATTCCAACAACAAAACTCATATCAAAATCGTAACAACAATAGTCCACGTCCACAACAACAACGTAATTTCCATCATCATCACCATCATCATCATCAATATGGTCCTCAACATCATGATAATTTCCATGAATTATCGGAAGAAGATAAACAGAAATGGATTAGACGTCAACAAAAAGTTCAAAGAATTTTACAATTTACAGGTATAATGACACCAAGAGATAAAGATTTCGTTACAAGACTTCAATTATCTCAAATCGTCACTGATGATCCATATAATGAAGATTTTTATTTCCAAGTGTATAGATTGTTGAAAACTGGTAATCATGATGCTGATAATAATTCAATTGCTCAAGCATATTTGGATTTCTCAGGTCATAAATTAGGTGGTCGTTATCAAAGAGCTGATTTAGCTTTACAAAGAATGCAACAACAAGTTCAAAAAGCTGTTACAGTTGCTAAGGAAAGATCTAAAACTGCTTCTGGGTTTTCCAAAGAAGGTGCTTTAGGTAAAGTTTCATTCGTCACTTCTAAAATGCCTAGAAAACAATTGGAAATTTCATTCCAAAAACCTGAATTAATCGAAATCTCAAAAGGTGGTAAAAAAGCAACTTTATTACAACTAGAAAATATCTATCAACAAGTGTTAAATTTAGAATCAAATCAAAGAGAAGGTAAAGAGTTTAATACTGAAGATCTATGGGCATCTTTAAAATTATTCGATGATAATCAACAAATTAATCCATTTATTTCAACTTTATCTTATGAAAAAGGTTTGAAAATTTTCCCAAGATTATTTAATCTATTGGATAGAGAACAAAAATTAACAATTGTTACATTAATTTTTGCAAATTTATCATTAATTCAAATCATTTCAAAATCTTCTTTTAAAAATCATCCAAATGATATAATTCCACTAGAAATTCAAAAAACTATTGAATTATTCCAACTAGTCGTTTTAAAACCAATTATCTTATTCTTATCTTATGAAGCTGCATTTAATGAAGTTATTGGTTTATTAACCATTTTAGTTGAACATAATAACATTTCATTCTTATCAACTTCAAAATTAGGAATTTCATTAATTACAACTTTATTGTCAAAAGCTGAAATTATTAAACAAGAACAACAGATTTCGAATGAAGATTTATCACAATGGTCAAATGCTTACGATTTATTATTCACAACTTTAGAAACTAAATTGCCATTAATTTTCCCAGTCTCAAAAGATTCTAAATTTGATGATTCTTATATATGGCAATTCTTAGCAAGTTTAGCAGTTTCTGGTAAAATTAATCATCAAAGAATTATTGTTGATGAAATTAGAGATGAAATTTTTGGTTCAATTAAAAAAGCAAAACAAAGTGATGAACAAACAAAATTAAAAATAATTAATAATTTGAATTTATTCTTAAACGTTATTGGTTTAGGTGCCACTGAAGATGAAATTGTTGAATTAAAATAATATTTTTTTTTTCAATGTTAATCATATATACATAATAATTGAAAATAACAAAAACCTGTAAAATATCAATGTTTTAAATAATTTTTTTTTCTTATTCAAACACTTGTAATGCACTATCTAATTTTGTTAACATTTCATCCCATTCACTTTCAACATCACTTAACACGGTAATAGCACCACCTGCCCCAATTCTCCAAAGATTAACACTTTCATCATTTTCTAAATCATCTTTATAATGAAATAAAGATCTTATAATAACACTCCAATCTGCTTTATTTTCAATTGACCAATATCCACAAACTCCACTGTATAAACCTCTTCTTGAATTTTCTAAATTTTGTAAAATTTCAACAGATCTTTTCTTTGGTGCACCTGTCATTGAACCAGGTGGTAATGATCTTGATAAAAGATCAATTCCTGAATATTCAGTATTTATGAAATATCCTTTAATTGAAGTGACTAATTGATATAACGTTTCATATTCTTCAACTTGCATTAATTTATCAATTTCAACGTCATTTAAAATATTATATAAATCATGTCTTATTAAATCAACAATCATTAAATTTTCACCTAATTCTTTAGGTGTACTTAAGATTTTAGATGCTTTTTCAAATGAGATTTCAGCATTTTTACGTACCGTCCCCTTTATAGGACGTAATTCTGCTGAATTATTATTCCAAGATAAGAACCTTTCAGGTGATGAAGAAATTAAAACACAATCATCAAAATTAAAATATGCTGAATAAGGTGATGGATTTTTGAAAGTCAACGTTTTATAAATTTTCCATGGTGTATAAGAGTTTGAAATCTTGATCTTTGTTGGGACAGTTAAACATAATTCATATGAATCTCCAGAATGTAAAAAATCTTGACATTTATTATAATTTTCTTTATAGTTTGATTCATTTGGTTTTATAATTTCCATTGTCTTGATTGAATCCAATGAATCATTAATAATGATATTTTTTCCAGTTATTAGTTTACTTATTTCAAAAACACTTTTGGCATCTTTTATAGAAGTGATAAATTTTTCATTTGTTGAATTGTTAACTAAAATACAATTCTCAATAAATACCAATTTTGTATCAGGGATTTCACAGTTTGTAATCTTTGGTAACTTGTTAATATTTATAAACTGTCCTTCTTCATAAGAAAAAATACCCATAAATCCACCAATGAATGGGAATCCACTATTACAATCACTTATTAAATTTTCTGACATCTTATCAGAGATGAATTCCCAAATTGAACTAATAGATTCTATAGTCTTTATATTATTTTTTTCTAATGTTACAATATTAGGGTTTTCTGTAGAGTGTGTAATGTATAATGATGTTGATGATGGGATACCTATGATTGACCAATTCCCAGGATATGAAGCAGAATTTAAGAGTATAAATTCTTTATTTTGTTGATGTAATTGGTCTGCTATTTCAATTGCTGTTAACGAGGTTTCAATTGATGACCGATGCAATTTTATATCTTTATTGATTGAGTGCGTTTGCAATAATGGCTTTATTGAAATATCAGAAGATAATTTATTCAATAATTTATCATCTTTGATGATTTTTCTATTTGATTTTAAATTATATTCGTTAGCCAATTTATAGAAATTTTTCATTAATAAATCACCATTCTCAGAACAGATAGATTCAGGATGATACTGCACACCAAACCAAGGTTTTTCAATATGTTTAACACCCATAAGTATCTTTTCATTAGAGTTTTCTTCAAAAGTCCATGCTAATTCCACCAATAAATCATTTATTTTTGGGACATATAAAGAATGATATCTAACATTTTTGAAACCTTGATTAATTCCTTGGAACAATTCATCTTGGTTATGTTCAACTTTATATACTTGACCATGTTTGATGTTTGTTAATCTTGATACTTCATTACCATGTGATAAACATAATGATTGGAATCCTAAACAGATCCCTAATATTGGGATAGGAAACTCTGACAAAGATCCGTCAAATAAATGAGGAATGATACCAACGTCTTGCGGATTAGATGGATTACCAGGACCAGGACCAACTATGATTGAATCAAATAATGACAAGTAATTTTTAAGATCATTTGATGAGATTGAGTCATTGTGAATAGTTATAACTTTTTCATTTAATGATTTTTCAATCAAATTTTTCAAGTTGAATGTAAACGAATCGTATGAATCAATTAAAAGAATGGTCATCTAACCTAGAAGTATTCAATTTCAAAATAAATCAAAGAGTTTGAGAGTGTCTAGTACTATTTAAAATAAATTTTCACTTTCGCGATGAGCTTTGTATTGTTTTTTGGAAAAGTGAATCCTAATAATACACACAGGTAACTAAGACATTCATATCAATGAAAAGATGATTGAAGTTGTTGTGAATGATCGGTGAGTTTACTTGGGATGATTAGATGTTCACGTGGTGAGGTTTTTTTCTTACTAACGATTTGGTTTTAGAGTTGGGCAAAAAGTTCGTGTTAAAGTGAGTATTAATTGATGAGATTATATAAATAGCACAATACTAACTTTTTTCTGATTAGGCACTTGAAGACGATTTAGTTGGTGATTTTAAGAAGCTGTTATCTATTCAAATTGGCACTGTTGATAGAAGAATTCTCTTGAAAAAGGGAAACATCACTCTAAAAGATCATATTTCTTTAGGAGATTATGAAATCCATAATGGTACTAATCTAGAATTATACTACTCATGAATTGATGAATCAAAGAATGTACGTTTTATATATTGATTAGATTTCTGTACTGAATTAGAATATGTAAATTATTTATTAGTTATTCATTAAATCATTAATTAGTATCATGTATCTATCATTAGCTTTATGTTGTGTTTTTCACTATAGGAAATAATCCACCATTTGACCTTTTGAACCAATTACTTTCTGTCTATTATCCATTAGTTTCTCATCTGGGAATATTTCATCATTAATTGAGAATTCTTCTTTGTTTTCAGGTGCCTCTTCAAAGACATTGAAATAATGATCATGTTTGTTATAAATTTCCATCACCGATGCCTTATTTCCGCATCTATAACAATAATTTGGAGCAGACCAAACAGTTGTCACTAACCCATTAAAATATTCTTGATAACCTTCATTACAAAGTTGATGAGCTCTTAAAATTTTATCCATATTATTCATTTTAAGAAATTTTTTAACAACATCAATACCAAACTTATAACCTGCACCTCTTGGTGATAATGAGAAATTGGAATTCTCATCATCTGGATCTGACCAAACTAAATCTGCCATTGCACCTTCATGAGGAATCTCTCTGAATCTATCTACTATTTTAATCTGATCAATTGTATGAACGTTTGGTGATAATCCACCATGAACACAAAAAATTGAATCATCAATAACCGCACCTAAAATTAAATAATCAAAAACATCAGTGAAATGTTGCCATGTATTGGAACTGCCATATTTTCTCATACATTCTGAATAAAATCCATAATTTTGAGTAATTTGTCTTGATTCATGATTACCTCTGATTAAATAAACTCTTGTTGGATACCTTATTTTCAAACATATCAACAACGTTATAGTTTCAACGCTAAACATCCCTCTATCAACATAATCCCCTAGAAACAAATAATTCGTATCTGGGCAATATCCACCAATTCGAAATATTTCAATTAAATCATAAAATTGGCCATGAATATCACCAACCACTGTGATTGGAGATTGTAAATCAACAACATTACTCTCCTGAAGTAAGACTTCTTTGACAGTGAAGCATAATGCTTTGATGGTGACTTCAGGTAGTAATTCTTTATTATATAATTTGTCTATGCAATAATCTAAATCACCATTGGCTTTAAACGGTTAAAATTTATACAAATTAGTTAAGAGAAAAAACAGATACTAACCTCCAAATCCTGTCATTATTGATATTGTAATGTCTAATTTTAGTGATTTTAAACGAGTCAAAAACACGTTAAACTGTGATGTATGATTGATGTTATTATTTGATCTAAAATAGTAAAAAGTTATACCAATGTAATTTCAATTATGTAATTATTACGTAATTATTTTCTGTTTACAACTTATAATAAAACTCCGGCTCTTTTGTGTTTTTATTATCAGAAGCACTTCTTGATTGTGATTAATTTATTCAACTTAACGGTACATCTTTTGGTCGATGTTCATATAATATTTAATTAAAATGAAGACGACGTTATTAATTAATAAATTAAAAGTGGAAAAATAAAAAATAAACAAACTAAAAATTGATTTTGTGGAAATACGACGGAAACGTCGGCGTTAAGTTATATATTATATAACGCAATGATGTTATTATATAATATGCTACATAGCTGGTGGATATATTGAGTATATGCCCCTTATATATAATATTGCAATGAAGTAACTAACTATGAATATTATTGATGTTATAATAAAGTTACATATTTACACATAATTAGAGCGTTTAAACACATAATTATGCATACACAAAGAAGTCACGCCGGATTCTATTAAACACGTATTATCTCATAAATAAGACAAGTCCGTGATAGTTTAGTGGCTAGAATCACCGTTTGTCGAGATTTTAATTTGACAGAACATGGTAGACCGGGGTTCAATTCCCCGTCGCGGAGTTTTTTCTTTTTTTTTTATTTGCTTTCATTTTGATCCTTATACATTTGTATTAGTATCATTGTATCTTACAATGGGTTTCTTAAGAAAAGTACTGGGATCTAATGACGTTAAACCAGCAGCACCGGCTGCTCCAATCGGTCAGGCACCTGATAAAAGATCAATCTATCAAAACAGATATCATTATGGTGTTAACTTTGGTTCATTATTTGTGCTTGAGAAATTTATATTTCATCAATTTTTCATTAATGATACTCAAACAGAATTAGATGCAATTAACGAATATATCAAACAAAATGGTATTGATAAAACTAAAACAGATCTAGAAAATCATTGGAATAACTACGTTAACGAAGATGATTGGAGTTGGTTAAAATCAAATGGTGTTACAAGTATCAGAATTCCAGTTGGTTATTGGCATATCAACGGTGGTTCATTCACTGAAAACACCCCATTCGGTGCAATTTCACAAGTTTATTCCAATTCATGGTCAATATTGAAAAAAATTATTGAAAGGGCCAATAAATTTGAAATTGGGATCTTAATTGATTTACATGCATTACCAGGTGGTGCTAATACTGCAGAACATAGTGGATTAAAATTATCAAATGCTGGATTTTGGGGAAATTCTAATAACGAAAAATTAGCAATATCATCATTAGAATTTATAACAAAAGATTTGAAAATTTTTGAAAATTTGATTGGTTTACAAATTGTTAACGAATCAATTTTCGATAATGATGCTAAATACCAAAAGCGTTATTACGTTAATGCTATAAATGCAATTCGTAACATTGATTCAAAATTACCTATAATTATATCAGATGGTTGGTGGACCGATCAATGGATTCAATGGATCAATGAAAAACAATCAAAATTAGATAACGTTTCAATCGGAGTCGTTATAGATTGTCATATATACCGTTGTTTCAGTAATTCAGATAAATGCAAATCTCCAGAACAGATAATCAATGATTTAAATAATGATTTATTGACTAATTTATCAGGAGAATCAGATATAATAATCGGTGAATTTTCTCACGTTCTAGACGGTCAATCATGGGATAAGACTTCCAATAACAGAGATGAAGTAGTTAAATCATATGGTCATTGCCTAAATAATTTATTTCAACAAAGAGCTAATTCCGGGTTTTTCTTTTGGACGTTTAAGTTTCAACAAGGTGATGGTGGTGAATGGGGATTTCGAACACAATTAGAGCGTGGTAATATTCCATTAAAACCACAAGTTAAAAGAGTTCCAAACATTGATGAATTTAATCAAATTCTTGAAAATGAGTTAAATAATCATTCAAATTATTGGAATTCACAGAATTCAAATGAAAATTATGAACATTGGAGATATAAAGAAGGTTTCATCACAGGTTGGTCTGACTCAATTGAATTCAGTAAATTTAATAGTTCAAAAATTGGAAGATTAAATGCTTGGATTTCTGCAAGACGAGCAGAACATATCAATAACAGAAATAATTCAAGGTTTTTATGGGAATGGGAACAAGGTTTTAAACAAGGGATCAATAAAGCTAAAGAGTTTGCGTTTAATTAAAAAAAAAAAAAAAGAAAATACAGATCTTTTTTTTTTCTCTCTATTTTAATTCGTTTTATAAACGTACATTATTTATCATGAGGTTGTATGCTTGTATTAATTTTTCATAGCACCACTTGAAGTTCTAATTCCAGATGATTTTCTAACACCAGCATGACCAATAACTGTACTTTGAGTACTTAATTTAGATCTAACTCTGGCTCCTGACGACACAACTCTTGATCTATTTTTGGGCAAATTAATTCCATCATTTGAACCTGGTGGTGATGAAATAGTTTTAGTTGTTGTTGTAGTTATTGTTTTAGTATATTGAACCTTTTGATCTGGTTGTTCAATGTTTTCTTTTGTTGAATGATATTCTGATAGCTCTTCTTCCTCTTCATCTTCTTCTCGATCTTCATTATCTGATTTATTTTGATTATTATAATTTCTTTCTGGTGATTTTCTTGGTTGGCCTGGACCTTGGCTTTGAACTGCTTTACGAACTGATTTATGTAATTTCGATGTACCAATACTAATTTTTCTTCTAATTGGCGTTATAGGTGAATCATTTAAATTTTTTGTTGAAGATATCTCTAATTTATTTCTTGATTTAAAATCATCATAAGAGATTAAAGTTGAGAAACCGTTCAGTCTTTCAATTGGCGTATTATCTAACACCATGGTATATTTCCATTCCCTAAATTGATTTTGATGTAAATATAACCAATGCTGTTGTGGACCAACAACCATACCTGGTCTAATCATTCTCATGTAAGCAATACATTCATTTGCTGTAAAACCATGGGTATAGATCAAATGTGCACCAATCAAACACCCTGTTCTACCTAAACCTGCTTTACAATGAACAGCAATTTTTCCACCTTGTTTTATTATACCTTCAGAGACACCAATGAAATCTTTAACAATATCCATTGTTGGACAAGTACCATCATCAAAAATCATATCGATATGTTGAATCTCTCTTTTTTCAAATTCAATTTTATTATATAGATGAGAATTTAATCTAACAACCATTTTAACGTCATTTTCTTTAAAGAACTCCAAAACTTTTTTAAATGGTTGATTCAATGAACTTGATGAAGTTTTTTGTTGTGGTGAGGCAAATGCAATAAAATCTTTTGAAATAACATTAAAATCACCTTGATCAACTCTTTCATATTGTTCATATTCCTCTAAATTAAAATTCGTCAAATCAATCATACCTCTTTCTTTTGCTCTCCATAGTCCATAAACAATATCTTGAATTGTAATTTCGAAATCAGCATGAGAATAACCAGCATCTCTAAATCCCATAAACGGAGGGTCAACTTGTGCAATTGGTTGTAAAACTTGATGTGGTGACCAAGATTGAACTAAAATCATGTAGGCAGATAATATACAAGCAGCATTAGATCTATGTTTTGCATTTGATGAAGAGTAGAAAACAACAGCTTTACCTTGATTGTCTTCTTCATTCAAGATATTATGGAGATTAACAGCAAATCTATAAAGATGACCAATATGCAGAGGACCAAAATCTAAATGGAATGAATTATATAGTAATGAGTTTTCAATTGTGAAATAAACGAATTCATCAGTGTCAACTGGAGTATAATCATAAACACCTAAATAGATTCTACCTTTTAAGAATTCAATGGCATCAACTTTAAATTTTCTAGCCATGTTTTCTATGTACGCTTATGGGTATCTAAATTAACTAATGGATATAAAATGTGTGTGTTTAGTGTTATATTTTATCCTTGCCAATCTCAACCACAATTTATTTTAAATTTAAGTAGAAAATGAACACAAGAGTATTTAGATTGGATATGATTTGTAATAATAGAAAGAAAATTTTCAGGGTCCAGCAGTCCTCTCAAAATTCAAAGAAATATTTGCTATTTGATAAATAATAATATAATAGCAATGTAAAACTCTTTATCAGTTATATTCATTTATTTTGTTTTTTTTTTTTTTTTTTTTTTTTTTTTTTTTTTTTTTTTTTTTTTTTTTTTTTTTTTTTTTTTTTTTTTTTTTTTTTTTTTTTTTTCTTTCTTTCTTGAGACGTTATTTTAAAACCTTTTTGTTTACTTTTTGCCTATTTAGAATTTAATACCTGATCTGGTAAATTACTGCAAACGGATATTTTCCAAATTTTCAGATTCTGGACTTCTTTTTATTACAAACCAGAATAAATTAATATAAAAAAGGTGAAATAATCCTGATTTCAAATTTCAAATTGATTCAATCAATAATTAAGTCTACAAATATTTACAAACCAAGAATAATATCAAGAATGGTTCATCAAAAAGTCACAATCATTGGTGGTGGTCCAGCTGCCTTAACTGCTGCTTTATACTTATCGAGAGCTGAAGTTAAACCAACTGTCTATGAAGGTTTATTAGCTAATGGTATTGCTGCTGGTGGTCAATTAACCACCACTACTGAAATTGAAAACTTCCCAGGGTTTCCAGAAGGTTTAACTGGTTCCGAATTGGTTCTTAAAATGAGAGAACAAGCTGAAAAATTTGGATCTGAAATCATTACTGAAACTGTTGCCAAAGTTGATTTATCATCAAGACCATTCAAATTCTGGACTGAATGGAACGAAGATCAAGAGCCAATCACCACTGATGCCATTATTTTAGCCACTGGAGCTTCTGCTAAAAGATTAAACTTACCAGGTGAAGAAACATATTGGCAACAAGGTATTTCTGCTTGTGCAGTCTGTGACGGTGCTGTCCCAATCTTTAGAAACAAACCATTAGCTGTTGTCGGTGGAGGTGATTCTGCTTGTGAGGAAGCTTTATTCTTAACTAAATACGGTTCAAAAGTTTATTTAATCGTTAGAAAAGATCATTTAAGAGCTTCAACCATCATGCAAAGAAGAGTTGAAAAAAATGATAAGTTAGAAGTTTTATTCAATACTGTTTCTCTTGAAGCTAAAGGTGATGGTAAATTGTTAAACGCTTTATCTATCAAAAACGTTAAAACTGATGAAGTTAAAGATTTAGAAGTTAATGGTTTATTCTATGCTATTGGTCATACTCCTGCTACTGCTATCGTTCAAGGCCAAGTTGACACTGATGAAAATGGATACATCAAAACTATTCCAGGTACTGCTGAAACTTCTGTTCCAGGTTTGTTTGCTGCTGGTGATGTTCAAGATCATCGTTATAGACAAGCTATTACTTCTGCTGGTTCTGGTTGTATGGCTGCTTTAGATGCTGAAAAGTTCTTAGCAGAACAAGAATAAATTATATAGAGATGATAAATATATTATAAAAGTTAATGTTATAAAATTTGTACCTACTTTTAATTGTAAAAAAAAAAGTTATTCTTATTTATTTCATACAGTTTTAACGTTTATTTCTTAATTGAAAGTTTTTAATTTGATCATCTAGATTTTTGACTTTTTGTTGCATTTCTTCCAAATCTGCATTTAATCTATTTCTTTCATTTACAATATTTTGTTCCCATTGTCTAAATCTCTGTTCCTCAGCTTTAACTTGATCTGTAAAAAATTTCTTCAAAGCATTTTCTTCTTCTTTGAACTTTGGATTATGTAGTTTTCTTGAGGTTGTGAAAACTCCATTTGTTTCATTATCACCACCAGTTTCTAATCTTAAACTTCTATAAGCTTCATAATGTAATTCTTCAGTTGAAAGTATTAAGTCTAATAAGTTTGTTCTTAACAATAAAGATCTTAATTTTCTAAAATCAGAATGTTGTTCATTTTCAACTTCTGCAATACCCCATGGATATTTTCTACCTCTAACTAATTGACCAGAGCCGTTATCATATTCATCTTCTGAACTAATTATGGCAAAAGGCATTGCTTCAATCAATTGTTTAGCATGCTCAGCACTTGCTTCGTCATCTAATTCGATAGGTGGTGTAAAGATTCTAATTTCTTGAGCCTCAATAACAGCTCTAATTCTTTGTCTAAATTCTGAAATTTCAGTTGGTGATAAAGAATCCGATTTGGCAATAATTGGGATTAAATTCACTCTTGTTGACAATTTTTTCATTGTTTCAATATCAAGAGGTTTTAAAGAATGGCCAGTTGGTCTTATAAAATATAAACAAGCATGAACCCTTAAATCATGTTTGATGGTACGTGTTGGTTGTTGTTCTTGTCTCATAAATGAATCATGTTGATCATCGATGAAATCAACAATTGGTTGCCATGAGTTTCTGTTGTTTATATTATCACCAAACCCTGGAGTATCAATAATGTTAATTTTCAAGGTGAAACCCTTTTCTTCTAATTCAGCACGAATTATTTCAATTTCAGTAGTGGAACGGATACCTCTTTTGTGTCTCGATCTGTTATCAACGTGTTGTTTCAATAATGTCTGAAACAAGTTGTTCACAAAAGTAGTTTTACCAACACCAGATTCACCGGCTACCATCAAAGTGAAAACACCACCTTGTTTACTGACGTTTTTGTATCTATAATTAGTTGTTAGTAAATGGGCCATAAATTACAGTGACCTGGATAAAAAAAAAAGCACATACTTCTGGTTAGGAAGGGAGGATATACCGATTGGTTCAGTCATGTGTGAAAATTAGCAAAAGAAGACAAGCAAAGAGGTAAAAAAAAAAACAAGTTGACGTTTCGATTCTTTTATTTACATTTTGATTCCTTCGAGTTTCAATTTTCTTTCTTCTTTTTTTTCTTTTCGCGTTTCGAGTCTGAATTTACCCGGAAAGGAAATCAATAAAGAATTATTCACTCTCTTTCATGTAACATAGACTATTGATACTCCCAAAAATGGACAAGAATATACTGACTCCCTTCATCAAATCACTACTGCTCAGTCCTCCTAACCTCACACCGGAGGACTTAGCTCTAGTCATTAAACTCATCGCGAAGGGTGCTGCCTCTGATATTCAAATAGCTAGTTTCTTAACTGCTTTAAGAGTCACAGGTTTGGACCATAAACCTGAATACATAGCTGCTGCTGCATCGCAAGTTTTACAATTCTCAGATATCATCGACCCATTGAGTGTAGATCCTAATGGATACGTCGACATCGTGGGTACTGGTGGTGATGGTCAGAATACTTTTAACGTTTCTACAAGTGCTGCTATTGTCACAGCTGGGATGGGTGTTGGAGTTTGTAAACACGGTGGTAAAGCGTCTACCTCTTCCTCAGGAGCTGGTGATCTATTATCAAATCTAGGAATTGATTTATCCAAAGTCACTGCCCCTGCAGTTCCAAAAATTCTTTCGAAATCAAAATTCACATTTTTATTAGCTCCTAATTTCCACGATGCCATGAGAAAAGTTGCACCAATAAGATCTCAAATTGGTGCCCCAACTATCTTCAATGTCTTGGGTCCATTGTTAAACCCAGCACCAATAAGGGCAAGAATTATCGGTGTTTATTCAGAAGCTTTAGGTCAAGTCTTTGCTGAAGCTGTTTTGAGATTAGATAAAGAAAAACACAGAAAAGCTAAATCCATGATCGTTTGGGGTGAGATTGGGATTGATGAGATCAGTCCAATCGGTAGATCAAAAGTTTGGATTGTTGATCCAGATACAAATTCAATTTCATCAATGTATTTAGAGCCAAAAGATTTCGATATCAAAGAACATCCAATCTCTGAAGTCACTTCAGGAACCCCCGCAGAAAATGCTGCATTGTTATTAGAGATTTTAGATAATAAATACTCAGAAGGTGATCCAATTTTTGATTACATTGTGTTAAATGCAGCTGCTTTAGCTTATATCAGTGGAGAAGCTAAAGACTGGAAAGATGGTAAAAGACTTGCCATTGAATCCATACGAAGTGGCTCTGCTCTCCGGGCATTAGAAAGCTTTAAAGCTGCTGTGAGTGAACTAAAATAGACCCAAAATATATATTCATAAAGAGTAAAAAGAGAAAAGAGTAATTTCGATTACATAAGTTTTCTTTAAAAAAAAAAAAAAAAGTAATTCGCGACTTTTGTTTTGATTTTGTGGGAAAAAAGTAAACAAATAAATTGAGCTTCACACAATTTACATTCTGTTTAAAGGCTTCTTTCCCAATCCAGGTTGTTAATCGTTGAGACTATTTTGAATTAGTTTTTTTTTTTTTTTTTACTTGCTACTTGCTTTGGTTGCTTTTTTTGCCTGATTTTTTTTGAATTAATCCTCCATTTCTCGCGTCTTGATATGTTTGGTACTGGAGCGAAAACACTTCTAGGGTCCCCTCAGGATAGATCACGAAACGGTGGTGGGTTGGAATTCACACCTATTGGACAACGCTCACACAAGGGTATGCAATCTAGAAAATCAACAGTCTTAAGAAATCATAATTATTTACAAAATAAGAATGACAGTCCACTGAAAAACAGACTGCATGGTGGTTCTTCATTCATGATGGAGAGTGAATATGATACAATCCATCAGTCTGCTACGAAACAACCACATATTGGAAATAGCCATCATTCTACTTCTCCTTTGCAAAATGATTTTCTTAGACATGATCTGTTAAATAATGGATCAAATCCTGTTAGACAACAACAAGATAATATTCAAAAATTACAAGAAGAAAACTATAATTTGAAATTAGAACTAGCAAGTCTGGCCAGATATGTGAAATCTATTGGAAATGCTGATCAATATGACATTTATAAACAAAATTCTGAATTACAACAGAATCTAATTGAAATTAGAGGTGAAGTTAATTCTTTAAATAAAGAGCTTATGCAGTTACAAAATGAAAATGAATCACTGAAACGCCATAATGAAGCAAGTAGTGATCATAACAATTATGACCTTCAAACTCAAATCAATCATTTAAATGAACAGAATGAAGAATTGAAAGATGAAAATGAGAATTTACAACATACAATAAGGAGATTAGAAGAAAGAGTTGAAGAAGCTGACAATGAAATTGAGCATTTACAACATAGGTCCCATATAAAATCATCCCAGTCCAATCACGAATCTAATGATTTGAATCGTAAAATAGACGAGTTAGGAGCTGAATTAGATAATTTGAACAATGAGTTGAATAATAAAAATGAAGAACTAAAAGATTATTCTGAAGAAATCCGTTCTAAAGATTATGAGCTTAGAAAGAATTTGGACAAAATTGAAGAATTGCAAGAATTACTTAAAGAAGCTACGGAACATTTGGAGCAGTTACAAAAGGAATCAAGAAGTAATAGAACCAATGATAATAAAGTCAATGAAGATAGAATTAATGAATATAAATATTTAGTTGAAGAAAAAGATAACAAGATTGATAAATTAACTGAAGTTATCAATTCTAAAAATGAAAAATTATTGAACTTTAAGGACGATTTAGCTCAAGCTAAAAAAATTTTAGAAAATGAATCAATCGAGAAAAATGAATTAAGATCAAATTTGAAGAAATATGTTCAAAAAAATTCAATGTTAGAGGATCAACTATCTAAAGCTAAACAATCTGATGGTAATTTTAATCAAGAACTTTTACGATTGAAAAATTATAAAATTGATTTAGAATCTGAAATTCAAGATTTAAATTCAAAGATTCAAGAGTCCAAATCAATAATATTAGATCAGAAAAAATTAATTGAAGAATTACAAAAAGAAACCTTTTCAAAAGATGAAATTGAAAATCAATATTTTGCTACAATTGATTCCTTGAAAAGAGATTTAGAAGAGTTACAGAGTGAACGCGAACATTTGAGGAAGCAAGCATTACAAGCTGATGAGGAGATCAATTCGTTGAAAAGAAAATTAACAAGATCTGAAGAACAAATTAAATCTTTGAAGGAAGAGAATAATAAGACTTATAAAGCTTATGAAGAACTAAGAAGATCAAAACACTCAGAATCAAATCAAGAGAAAAGTTATGAGACAAATATAAATCAACTAATTGATAAAGTTGAGGAACTAAATCTTGAAAATGAAAAATTATTTAATCGCTTAGAGAATGAAAAAATGATTAATAAAGCTTCTACAAATACCTATAATAAAGAGTTTAGTCAAATTCAATCATTAATATCTGAGAATAAAGAACTAACAAATGAATATAATGAAAAACTTAATAGATTGAATAGAGAACTAAATCAATATAAACATTCTTTACAAAAGAAAGAAGACGAATTATTTGAATTAAAATCCAAGTTAAGAAACACCGAATTAGAATATACCGATAAATTTGATGATGAAAAACTAGATTTATTCAAAGCTAAAAAATCAAAAGACAATCAAATCAAAATTTTACAAATTGATTTAGAGAGTTTAAAGGAACAACATGAAACTGAAGTTGAATCATTGAAAAGTATGATTGAGAAGTTAAAGAAAAATCATTACAATGACCATTCAAATGCTTATAATGAATTCAAAGAAAATATCTCTAGATTCCAACATTTTGATTATGATTTATACTCAAAATTAAATGATAAAGATTCCAAAATTCAATATTTTTCTAAAAAATTACAAGATTCAACTATGAAAATTCAAACTTTTGAAAAAATTATCAATGATTTAGAAAGAGAGAATATAGATCTAAATTTTGATAATAAAAATCTTGAATCTAAACTAAACCTTTATCTAGATAAATTAAAAGAATATAAAACTGGAATCTCCAGATTGAATGAACTAAATTCCACTGATCATGAAGAATTAGAAAGTTTGAAACTAGAACTGAGTGTTAAACAAAAAGAAATTGAACAGGTTAATAAAGATTTTAATTCAATGAAGTATGAATTATTAGAGAAATATAAATCAGTTTCAGAAGATAAAAAACTTTTACAAACAAAAGTTGATAATTTATTGAATAAAAATCGTTTATTGCAAACAAATTCAAATTCAACTTCAATTCAAAACAAAAAAATCAATTATTTACAAGATCAATGTGACTTATATAAATTAAAGTACAGTAATTCACAGTATCAAGTTAAAGATCTAAAATTTGTTAATTCATTTATGGTTAAATCCATTAAAGCAACCGATAATTTTGTTAAAAGAGATATAGAAAAACTACAAGAAGTTGGAATATATCCAGATTATCCATCAATGTTCAAGAAGAAAACTTCATTGAGAGTAATATTTAAATTTGTTGTTGCTGCTATTAGAATTAAAAGGAAGACTGAAAATAGTCTGAATAAAATCAAAAGAATTCAAACTTTAAGTAAAAGATTAGATTCATTGGATTATTGAAAAATCATTAGGGAGTCATTAGTTAAATGTATTATAAATAAAAAATATACGGGGGTTTAATTTGATTTTAGTTCTTTGTAAAATACTCTTCTAATTGTCGTATTCTTTGTTTGAAATCTTTAACTATATAACTTAGTTGTTCCAGTTTTGTGAAATCATCATCCAAATATTTACATTTACTTAATAATTCATTTAAGTTTTTAATTGATTCATCAGCTTCAATTAAATGAGACTCTGTTATATTTTTTTTATAATTAACTGTTTCTTCAGTTTGAATAGCTAAATTGGCAACCTTTTCACTTATTTGGTAAACCATATAATCAAAACTCAATGCTAACTTCTTGACACCTAATGGATCATCCTCCTGTTCGTTATATCTATACCGTGAATCCTCTTCAACTCCATTGCTGTCAATGTTTTCATTTTCTAGATCATCTTCATCTGCATTATCTAGTACTGGATTACTTAATTCGCTTAAAGAATCAATTTCTGGGGTATGAGGACGCCTATTTCGGGAATCATCAAAAGAATGAACCGTTGAAGACTCAAAGCTTGATATTTCGTTCAAATTCACTGGGTTATAGCTCATTTCAGTGGGCTTTTAAAGATTTATATATTTAAAGCACAAAACAAAGTTTTATTGTAAAAACAAAAGTCCGTATCAGGAAATTACTAAATCTAGTAATAATCACCCGCCAAGTTCGAGGAGATTTCGCTTTTTTCGAAACCAAATATACAAATTCAAAATCACATTTGTAAAAACAAATTTATTCTTATTTAAATTTTACTTGACGAGTCCATAAGCCCATCATCTCATCCATTCAATGTCGTACGCAGATAAATACAACCCATCGGGGGCTTCGTCTCTTGTTAGAAAGATCTGTAAGTGCTAATCACATCCATCCACTTACGTCCTAATAAGTTATCATACTAACACATATCCAAAGATCGTGCTTGTAGAGGCTCATTAGTTGAACCAGATTTAGCATTGAACTTAGCTGTTGCTGATTATATTAATGAAAAACAAGCTGCCACACCAAGAGAAGCTGTTCGTACTATCGTTGGTTTGATTAATTCAAAAGATAGTCATACTGCCATTTTTGCATTAGCCTTATTAGACGTTTTGGTGAAAAATTGTGGATATCCATTACATTTACAGATTTCAAGAAAGGAGTTCTTAAATGAATTAGTTAAAAGATTTCCAGAAAGACCACCAACAAGATATACCAAAGTTCAAAGATTAATTTTAGGTGCCATTGAAGAATGGAATCAAACTATTTGTAAAACTTCGAAATATAAAGCTGATTTAGGTTTCATTAGAGATATGCATAGATTATTAACTTATAAAGGCTATACATTTCCTGAAGTTAAAGTGGAAGATGCTTCAGTTTTAAATCCATCAGATAATTTGAAGTCAATTGCTGAAATTCAAAAAGAAGAACAAATCGCTCAAGCTGCTAAGTTACAAGAATTAGTTAGACGTGGTAGACCAAGCGATTTGAAAGAAGCTAATAAATTAATGAAGATCATGGCTGGTTTCAAAGATGATAATCAAGTTGAATCTAGAGCTCAAGTTGCAAATGATCTAGATAGATTGAAAAGAAAAGCTGATATTTTCGCAGAAATGTTATCAAATTCTGAATTAAATGGATCGATCGATTCAAGTGATGAAACTTTGGTTGAATTATTTTCATCTTTAAAAGTTGCTCAACCAAAAATTCAAAAGATAATAGAAGAAGAGCAAGATGATGAAGAAGCTGTTCAAGATTTATTGAAACTTAATGATGTTGTTAATTCTTTAGTTTCCAAATACGAGCTTTTAAAGAAAGGTGATTTAAATGCTGCTTCACAAGTTAAAGTCAACAATACTCAACAATCTTTATCTTTGATTGATTTTGATGATGAACCAACTCTTGAACCACAATCTAATAGCAAGAGTACTGTGGATGATCTATTAGGTGATTTAACAAGTTTATCATTCTCAACAACAACTCAAAATTACGGTAATGGTGGTGCTATCAATTTAGGTTCTATTTCACCTCAGCCAACTACTACCAACACAAGTACTGCTTCTAAATATGAAATTTTTAATCAATTAGCCACACCATCAAATTCACCTTCTCCGATCCAAAATCAAACTCAACCTATCCAATCCTCGTCTACTGCTTCTAACTTTGATCTTTTAGGTGATGTTTTCTCAACTCCAACTCCAGTTTCTTCTGTTTCTATGCAACAACCACGTATTACAGTTAACGAATCGCAACATTTGAAATTTGAAATGATTATTATAAATAAACAACCAAATTCAATTCAAGCAAAAGCAATCTTCTCTAACCTTCAACCAACCTCAATTTCAAATTTCAAATTACTAATAGCAGTTCCAAGAACATTACAATTACAACTAGAAGCTCAATCAGGTAGTTTTATTCCTTCTTTTGGTAAAGATTCAATTTCTCAGATTTTTACAATCACTGGTGTTAGTCAAGGTGTTCCAACTAAAATAAAATGGAAAGTTGATTATCTAGTTAATGGTAACGAAGTTGAGGAAACCAGTACGTTCACATTCCCATAGATGTTTAATTTCTCAAATTTAGAGAGAAAATTTTATTATTATTACTGTTATTTGAAAGATAAAGTAAATTTCAAGATTTGTATAATTATTATAATAGCTGAATATTATTATTGATTGAATGTAACTGCCTATTCAGCGAGAACTCTACACAAAAAAAAAAAAGAATGATAATGCTAGTATTATACCCTTGTCGGGTAGAATGCTTTTTTGAAATATGCTGTAATTGATTTATCTTCAATATATGTATTATATTTTATCCTTTGTTCATTAGTTATTTTCTTTGAATCTTTTAACTGAACAAACATTCTATTAACTTTCCATGATCTATATGGTATCAAAATAAACAATGCAGCAAAGTATAAAGATCCAACAAAAATTTGAACATAAAAATATGGAGTTCTATTAGAAACACCAGTTAAAGAATAGTCTCTCAAAGCAATAGCGATCAATTCTGCAACCAATGAAGAAATAGCCATCATAGTATTAGTGTAACCTAATGCACTTGGGAATTTTGCAATACCACTGACATCAACAACTAAAATAACAACATTAACTGAACTAACACCACAAAAAATACCTAAAAAGAATGAAAAACAAATCAAACTGGCATAACTGTGAATATTCATCCAAAATGTGAAGACAAAGACTAAAATGTAAAAATTACAAAATGCAGTGAAATTCACCCTACCAAACCTTTCACTTAAATAACCAGTGAGAGGTCTACCAAAAGCTTGAGCGATACTTAATGCAACCATAGCGTTGGTTGCTTGATCACTTGAGTATCCGATTGATTTAGCATAGTTTGACAAACTAAATAAACAGACAACATATCCTAGATTTGCAATAAAACACCACAGTGTTGCTAATTGTAAAGGAATAGATAATAAAACTTTATAATCTAGAACGTCTTTTAATAACTCTAATGAAGTTTTTTCCTTAAGTTCTAATAAATGTTTAGATTGTCTAACTTTAACCAAAAGCATTGTAATGGAACAAACAACAAAGGATATTATTCCAAGAACTCTTAATGCCCACTTTGTATTTCCTGTCTTCTGAATTAAAACGTTAACTATAGTCGATAGCACTGCCGCACCTATACCTAAACCAAATTGAGAAAGACCATTAGCTAAAGCTCTTTTTCTCAAAAACCAAGAAGGTAATACAATTGAGTTAGCACCAAATATTATACCCAGTGATACACCCATCAAAATTCCCTGTGTCCAATATAACTGTAAAATAGTAGTAGCGAAACTGGCTCCAATATATGCAGCTAATTGTATGATGATACCAATGGAAATAGTTACTCTATAGCCAAACTTAACTAATAATATGTTGGTATAAGGAAGTAAAGCTAAACCAAAAAAAGTAACCAAACCACCTAGCATAGAATAATCCAGTGAGGAAGCACCAGGAAACATATCATTGTCAAGATAAAATGCTAAAAAGACCCCAAAGGCATTGTTTGCACCCCAAGTGACCATATTCATTGCAGAAATACATGCACAGTTTAGCCAAGCTGTAAATCCACCATCTGGTGGATTGTCTAGATAATCATTTTCATGGAAGTGACCTAATGCTTCATGTTCTTCATCAGTAGCGTTTTTTAGATCGTTTTTTGTGAGATTGTCCAGCTTTATCGTTCTTACTGATTCAAGATCCATTTTTGTGGCTGTCATAATCTTCTGCAGCATTTTTATCTAGTGTTTGTTCCAGCAATTGTTGAAATGAACCATCAAACGGGTATATATATATATATCTAATTGTAAAAGATTTATGTATAATTTTAATGAGTCAATATTTTTTTTTGCCTGCATTAACTAACATCTCGGACATTTAGCCGTTGACTTCCATATTCTCTCCACAAAAACTGAGTAACACGTTAGGACTCAGATCAATCCATGACTTTTTCATTATAAAGTTCAAAAGATCTTTTTATTGTTAATCATGATTGAGTTTAACTGTTTTATGTATTCATTTTTAGTGAATTATGTTGTAGACTTTTGTAGCCATGTTAGCATTAGTCGAAGACCTGTTGGTACCTAGCTGAACCTTTAGTTGTCATGATATTCTATAAGACTAGCTTCTCATCACTGAATCTTCCATATTTATCGTGAACCGAAGCTTTGATACATCACATGAGCACCACCTCTACGTGCACTTGACACAAAACTTGTCAACTTTTCAAAGCATTATTTTTTTTTATCTTCTTTAGATCTCAGGCAATAAATTTCTTTGAAAGATATTGTCATCAGTTTACCTTTAACTTAACTGATACTTTTCTTTTTTATTACCAGTGTCCAATAAATATTCTCTAAATATGTAATATGTTTCATTTGCTCTTCAAGTGGTTAAAGCCAATCTTTTGAGTTATACGATAGATTATAAGTGATTAATAAAACTTCGTCAAACAATCACAGGAGCAAGTTACGTTACAAAATCCGGACTACAATATCTGAATATTTGGATTGCTGGTGTGCCAATAAGTTTTGCAAATAAGTATCAGATAGTACAAACATTTATCAACTTTCTGTGACCTCTGTGGGAGTTGAAGAATTAGACATGATAATGTCTTTCCAACAATCTATGTCAATAACTCATAAGAATTGATGAAGAAAATGGCTATAAACTAGTTTTCGATTGCACTTGAGATGTTTTGTATCCACAAACGCCAGCAGTTGGGCACCACAATGTTTACAGGATTTATTCATAGCATCGCCAAAAAACTTGTACAATATAAATGCAAAATAAGACCAAATTACTCACTTATTTCAACGTGACTCTAAAGATGATTGTGTACCAACTAGATGAATAGTGACTAGTCCTGAACCAATCTCAGGAATGTTGAACTGTGTTGTAATTGTAATTTGTAATTTCACAATCACCATCGATAGATATTCTTTTAAAAAAGAAATCGGGAAACCGAAACACAAAACTATAAGGATATACAATAAAGAGAATACAGATATCATGAGAACTACCCCATTTCTAAGATCAGTGCAAGTCCTAGTTCGCTCCCGCAAGGGGAATCCTACTGGACTTACCGGAATTTTACAACATCCTGATCCCAGACCTGTTTTAGTTGAACTTTACAACGGTACCCTTGATTCATTGCAATCTGGATTCCCTGAACATTCAGTCTATCGCAAATCTACCATGGAATTGACCACTGAGAGGTTGAAGATAGTCCAGGCTAACGAGAAAGTCAGTGACATTGAAGACAAGATTGGAAATGGTTTAATTGAGGAGATCATCATTCAGGCTGTTGAAGAGAATGATCTGGTTAATTTATTGAAGCAAGAAGAGTGTTGGGACGAATTAATGGAAAAACCTGTAGACGACCAATGGACTTATTTTGGTAAGAAGATTTAATTTATTTACTTTATTGATTTATTTATTATCTATTTATTTATGTCTCTACATTATTTCATATAAAAAGCGTATGTATATAACGAACGTAACCTGTAAAAAAAAAAAAAATATGTAAATCTAACAACAATTACTCTTGTTGGTAGATTGTGCATTAACATTAACCCCAGTTTCACCTTGGTTGCTAAAATTAGCGTTATCTTTTAAGATACTAGCAGCTAATTTGAAGAAGAGATCATCAACATTTTCATTAGTTTTAGCACTTGCTTCAAAGAATAAAATACCTAGTTCTTTAGCTAAAGCTTCACCTTCTTCAGTCGACACGTCTCTGAGTTCTTCCTCATCACATTTGTTACCCACAAGCACAAGTTTAGTGTCATCGTTAGCATGCTGATGAACAGTTTGGAACCAAGTCTTAATGTTGTCAAAAGTACGTCTATCGGTCACATCATAAACCATGACAATACCAGTAGCACCACGGTAGTAAGCGGTAGTGATAGTTCTGAAACGCTCTTGGCCAGCAGTGTCCCATAGTTGTAACTTGATACGCTTACCGTCTAATTCAATAGTTCTGATTCTGAAATCAATACCAATGGTAGTGATAAAGGACGGATTGAATTTATCTTCAACGAATCTAAGCAAAAGACATGATTTACCAACACCCGAGTCACCGACCAATAGCAGCTTCAAGATCGAATCGAAAGATCTCGCGTTTGATCTGTTTGACATTTTTTAAGTGTGTTTGGATTATTTCTTTGTTGAGGGAGACAGCTCGCGTAACAAAAATATTTCTCTCTTGCTGGCGGTTAATCGCGAATGTGAAGTGTATAAATAGAAGAAGAATTTCCTCCTTTTTTTTTTTTTTTGGCCCATTTTAAGATTTGTTTCCAATCCTTTTTTTTTTTTCCTAAACTCATTACCTCTAATCATTCGCATCTGTTCTATCATATTCTAACTCTCTTATCGTATTATTCATTTTCTCATCATTTTACAAACTTATCGCGTGACTGATTACATAATTTGCTTTGTGCTCAGTGCTCAAACAAAAAAAAAAAAAAAAAAAAAAATTGCAAAAAAAAAAAAATAATCCAGAAATC
>PPNJ02000006.1:340063-380604 GCA_003707215.2 Phaffomyces thermotolerans | reverse complement strand
GATGAAGATACCACTGATGATTGTCAACCAGGTGAAAGACCTCAATTGAAAATTGAGATTCCAGCTAATCGTTATGATATGTTATGTATTGAAGGTAT
This sequence comes from Phaffomyces thermotolerans, assembly GCA_003707215.2. Classification (NCBI taxonomy): domain Eukaryota; kingdom Fungi; phylum Ascomycota; class Saccharomycetes; order Phaffomycetales; family Phaffomycetaceae; genus Phaffomyces; species Phaffomyces thermotolerans. The sequence continues at coordinate 380,506 of PPNJ02000006.1, read as the reverse complement.
TGCTCAATCCTTAAACGAATTTTTATCAAGATCTTCGAAACCAAATTTCAGATATTCACCAGCTAAACCTGAAGTTACTTTAACCATTGACGAATCAACTGCTGTTGATAGACCTTACGCCGCTGCTGCAATCTTAAGAAATGTTACTTTCACACAAAGATCTTATGATTCTTTTATTTCTTTACAAGAAAAATTGCATACAAACTTATGTCGTAACAGAACACTAGTTGCAACTGGAACTCATGATTTGGATACTTTAAAAGCTCCGTTCACTTATAAATTTTTAGAGAAAAAAGATATTAATTTTGTTCCTTTAAATCAAACTCAAAACGTTAACGGTGAGCAATTTTTAGAATTCTACGCCAATGACAGAAACTTAGGTAAATTTTTACATATTATTGAAGATTTTGAAAAATTCCCAGTTATTTTAGATTCAGATAATAACGTTGCTTCCTTACCTCCAATTATTAATTCAGAGCGTTCTAAAATTACAATGAACACTAAAAATGTTTTTATTGAAGTTACTGCTGTTGATAAAACTAAAACTGAAATTGTCATCAATCAACTAGTTGCAATGTTTGCTAAATATTGTTCTGAGCCATTCACTATTGAACCAGTTCAAATCATCTCAAATCATAACAATGAAACAAGAATCTCACCAAATCTAAATCCAAGAGTGATGTCTGCTGAAATCGATTATATTAATAGTTGTTTAGGATTAGAATTATCTGCCGAACAAATCATTGATTTATTATTAAAAATGTCTTTAGTTGCAACTAAAGACTCAAAAAACTCCAATTTATTAAACGTTGAGATTCCAATCACAAGACCGGATGTCTTACATCAAGCTGATATAATGGAAGATGCCGCTATTGCTTACGGTTATAACAATTTACCAAAAACTAAAATTGCTTCAAACTCAACTAAAGGTGCTTCTCCATTACCAGTTAACAAAATCACTGATATAATTAGACAAGCGTCTGCCCAATCTGGCTGGGCTGAAGTTATGCCTTTAACTTTATGTTCTCACGATGAAAACTTTAAATTTTTAAATCAAACTGATGATTCAAAAGCTGTTAAATTAGCAAATCCAAAAACTTCAGAATATCAAGTTGTTAGAACTTCTTTAATTCCAGGTATCTTGAAAACTATCAGAGAAAATAGAAAACATTCATTACCAATAAAAGTTTTTGAAGCTGGTGATGTTGTTTTCAAGGATGAAACTTTAGAAAGACGTGCTTATAATGAAAGACATTGGTGTGCTATTTACGCGGGTAAAACCTCAGGTTTTGAACATGCCCAAGGTTTATTAGGTAAAGTTATGCAGACTTTAAGAACTCCATGGTTAAGTGATCCAGCTCATTCAATTGAAAAAGGTTATTGGATTGAAGAGGATAAAGATAATAAAACTTTCTTCCCAGGTAGAGGTGCCAAAATTTTCTATAGACATAAAAATGGTGAAGATGTTAAAATTGTCGGTTCAGTTGGTGTATTACATCCTCAAGTTTTGAACCATTTTGAAATTCCATATGCTGCTTCAGCTGTTGAAATCAATTCTGAAATTTTCTTATAGACTCTTTTCATATAAGTGAATTTTCAAATAGTAATTATCATAAGGTTACACAATACACATTTTTAGAAAAGGAAGAATAAATCGTATTTATTTATTTTTTCAATGAAGTGTAGAATTATATAAAGTTAATACTATGCAAATGTCATCGTTATCTTTTCTTCTTTTGTGAATTCATCATCATCATCATCATTATTCTTTAGATTTGAGTTTAAATTTTCATTCACAGTTTCACTATCATCATCCTCTTCAAACTCATCAATTTCTTCAGCCAATTTCAATTTGAAATTATTTGATTTAAATTCATTAATATCTTTATCATCCAGTTTTTCTTCATTTAAGGTTCTTAAAGTATCTTTATCATCATTATCATTTTCATTTACTTGAGTTTCTTGGACTTTATTGATCAATGCATCAATATCAAAGACATCTTTGGGTTCACTGAGTTCACCATTTGGACTTTCAGTTTGACTCTGTGATACTGGATTCCCTAGAGAGTCAGTACTTTTAGCCTTATCAACAGTATACATCTCCCACCACTCTTTCTTTTTTGATTTAAACATTTTTCCCCAAAGACTTCTACTGTTTCTCTTCTTCTTTTTTCCATTTTTAATTTCATTATCCATTGCTTTTTTAGCTTCATCAAATTCATGGATTAGTTTTCTTTGTCTTTCTTCCTGTTGTGGATCAGGTTCGTCATCGATTTCAATAAATTCTTCACTTAGAACAGAAAAGCCTAAATGTGTTAATAAAGAAGGCATGTGTTTACGATATGTTAGATGACCTTCGATATAATCTGTGCAATCAAAATTTTGAATTCTATATGCATCATCAATTGGTGATAATCCTGCAACCCTACCTAGCCCACCACTTGTTGCCCTAAATAAATATCCAAGTATCCAGTCTTTTCTTGAATATCCATTTATAAAATCTCCTGAAACAACTGATCTTGCTGTGACTAGTTGATCTGGGGATATAACGAATGGTGAACCAAATATTATAACTTTGTCAACTATTCCATATGCTCCACGTTTAGATAACTCTAGTAAACATGAATAAATAACTCTTGAACCTAAAGAAAACCCAATTAATGTCACAGGTCTTTCTCCCAAATTTCCTGAAACCAACGTGTCTGCTAAGATAAGACCAGCTTTCCAAGCACGATCTAAAGAAACGTTCCAAGGATTATCAACAAGATAAAATAATTTAGATAACATCATTGGTATATTAATCGCACTCATAAACGCAACTAATAAAGTAGCACCTAGAATTTGTTGAATTGATTGAGTCAAAGCTTCTGTGGTTAAAATAGTCATTGTCTGACCTGTTGATGTTAGAATTTCAGGTTCCCACAATAATGAATATAAATCACCCATAACAGGATCAACTGTAGAAAATGGTAGTCTAACATCATCAGATTTACCACTCATCCAACCTGATATTGTAAGTATTAAGTTTGTTCTTCTATTGTTATGTAGTGGAACAAACTCAAAAGTTTTAACATTTTCAACTCTTTTTAACATACCTTTTGCGCCCATCCTAGCACCTATTGCAGTTCCACCGACACTTACTAAAGCTGCACCACCTGCACCTGCTAGAAAACTAGATGTTCCCGTAATACCAACAGTTGTTAAACCAGCAGCTAAACCAGCACCAATGACTGGAGCAAGTAACCCCGCAGATAAACCAATAGCTAAAGAACCACCTAGTGTTGCTAAACCAACATAAACATATCTTTTCTTTTTGAATTTTCTTGCTCTTTCTTTCAGAAATTTATCTTCTTTCCAAACTTGGTTATTTGAACTTTCTAATTCCAAAGACTCTGTTATTCTTCTTTCAAATTGATATACATCAATTAAATCTTGTTGTAAAAATTGTGAAAATTTGATAAATAGAGTTCTTGAACGGGAATCATAGTTTGTATCAGATAATAGAATTAAAAAAAGATCACAGATGATAGTCCATGAAATATCAATTTCTAAATTTTCTCTACCTTTTAAATCTATAGCGACGTCATCTTCATCAATTTCTGATCTTTTCACAATTTTGTTAATTTTTAAGCTTTTGGTTAAATCATCTACTTGAATACCATGTTTTGATAATGATTCGATCATATTAATTTCATCGTCTGTTAATTCTAAATGTTTGTATAATTTTACAATAGTCTTAGTTTGCCATTCCGCAAAACTTGATTGTGCTGCATTTATTCTTTTGATTGATTTAGATTTACTTGAATTGTTTGTTAACAATATACTAATTGTTGCTAAATCAGTTGCCATTTCAACCATAATTAATTTCACTAATCCGATGTACGCAAATTTCTGAGAATCTTCAAGCATATCTTTAGTTGATCTAATTTGATCATGTTCTGTATCTGTGGGTATGAATGTATCATCATCTTCACTATCGTGTTGATCATTTTGATGAAATTCACTATTTGATTTTTTACCATTTGTTAAACTATCTTGAGATCTATCTTGTTTGAATAAAAAATCAGTCTTCTTATCAGCATTATGATATGTTTCGGCCTGTTTTTCAGCTGCAATTCTGGTATATCCAAAATGATCAACACTTTTATTTTTTTCTCTATTGTAATGATCATCTGCTATCAAATTACCATTCTCATCATAAACTTCTTCGTCGTTCGCAGCTTCCATTTCCAACCAGCTTTCATCATCACTCAACAAATCAGTATTTTGTGCAGTTTTAGGTTCGACATCCTCTATTGATTTTGAACCGCTAGTAGCGTTTGGGATCCCATCTGTTGTTTTACTTTCTACTTCTCTTGATCGATTGCCAACATAGAACTCCACAAACCCATTATTACCTTGTTCATCAGTACCTTCATGTTCTAAATTACTATCTATCACTGAAATTGCTTCTATTTTTCGAACAGGATCCTGAATTTTATCAGACATAACTGTACACACCTCTAAAACAATGCTTTAATGCTTTAAGTTGATAGGAAACCTAGTCTTGGTCTCTGGAGTACAGATCAATGAAACTATAGGGAATTAATAATATGAAATGAGGGAATTACACAGACAACAAGCCAAATATCCAATTCAATTTAGAATATTATTAGTTTATATCCCACCAACCTCTCATTTACTTAATATCTCTCTCAAAATAATTACAGCCTTACCCGGAGATCATGTGCGTTTGATTAGGTCATCATCACGTGATAATTATGTACCAAATCCAAACACCAGCTCTTTCCGTTTGTGACTGTGAAAAGTTTCAGAAACTGTCTTGGTCCCGACACACAAAAAACATTTCATTTGAGTTCATTCAAAAAGAATTTCCAATTTTTTCATGTTCTACTCACTAAATTACAAGTTCTCCTATTCAATACCAAAATTCAATAATGGCTCCAATTGTAAGTGAATTTGAAAACATAGCAATAACTAACATTTAGACTAAAGCAAATTAAGATACTAGAATCATTTCCTAAGATTCATTCTTTCACTGCTTTGCTGAATTTTATAATAGCTATTCTATGAGAATAGAGTTTTATAATAGCAGTAGGCTAACCTTCAAAAACAGACTAACAGAAAATCTGACGCTACCAAAAAATACACTGTTGATGTCTCAGCTCCAACTGAAAATGGTGTCTTTGACCCAGCCTCATATGTCAAATTCTTAAACGACAAAATCAAAGTTGATGGTATTGTTGGTAACTTAGGTAATGGTATCACCATTGAAGAAAACGATAACATCATTACCGTTATTGCTACTGCTAAATTCTCAGGTAAATACTTAAAATACTTAACCAAAAAATACTTGAAGAAAAACCAAATCAGAGATTGGATTAGATTTGTTTCCACTGCTCAAGGTGTTTACAAACTAACCTTCTACTCAGTTGCTGCTGAAGAAGAAGATGAAGAATAAATTATGTGACATAGTTTATTGTTTTCCTTTTAATTTGATTTTATATCTCTTTTTGTTTATAATTTTGTTTTTACAGGGTTTTCGTTATAGGATTTGGGTTTAATGTATAATAGATACATCTTTTATAACGATTAACAAATCAATGTAGTTGTCTTCATAGTGTATTAATATCAGTTATTTACTTTACATAAAAGCTCCAATATCAATATGCATACACGTATGAATTTTATTTCTTTCTATACAGTCTAAAAAAAAATCTCATATTCTCTAATTTCAAAGGATATTCTAATTTTGGTTCACATCTATACCAACAACTATCAGATTGGTTAACTAATTCCCAAGGACCATCAGCTTTACCTAACAATATAGTGTCAACTAAAAACTGGACTGGGAATTTTTTAGTCCCAACAGTTATATGACTGAAGCTACCAGCACTTTCAGTAATTAGTAAATAAGCACCTTGTTTACAAGTGGATAAACCTTGAAAAAACCTTATTGATTTAGCCCTATCTGATGAGAATAGTTCATTAGTTGTGAATAAAAGAGTAATTAAATCTAATTCTGGAATTCTTTTTTTATATTCTTCATCCATGTCCAAAACATCACCATGTTGGAAATTAACTTTTAATGATTCGGGTTCATTATATAACCATTTTTTATGTACCTGGCTGGTTAGTTTCTTAACAATTGAACTCCAATCAGCAATGTCAAATAAATCAACTTCCATATTGAATTTTTCAGATTCTTTATCTAGGAAATCTTTTGTTGAAGCAAATAAAGAACATAATGCAATAAGTTCACCACCGGCACCACCACCAATAGACAAAATTTTAGAATCTGATTCTCTAATGACTTCTCTAACTTCTTCTAAGGAACTAAATAAAGACGAATACGCTAAAGCACGAGATGGGGTCCATCTACAACAATACGCCATTCTTCTGTCTTCATCACTAAATGCTTTGACATAATCTCTGTTATATAAATCACCTTTGACTGTTTGAATGAAAATTTCCAAATCTTCAGCATCGAATAAGTATTTGAAAGTATCCCTGAATAAACTTAATAAATCAGCTGAAAACATACAATATTCTGTGGTTGGTGGTATTAATGATAGAAGGCCATCTTCACCATAAAGTAAAGTTGGTTTATCTTTTCTCCATGATCTCTGTTTCCCTCTTTGTTCTTCTTCCTCTTCAGCAGCCTGACGCCTCAATTTGAACTTCTCTACTCTTCTAGACATTTGATAATAGTAACTTTACTGCTGTAATGTAACAACCCTATTAAGTGAATATTAATTTTGTAGTAAAATAGTGTCCGAACCACGCGATGAGCATCACCCGGCCCTTAGATTCAACTATAAAAAAAACTCATTTTGTTTAAAATTTTTCACTGTTTATATTTATTTAAAACATCATCAATCTGTGTTACGGAAACAACTCAATGGGACTTTTGATTAAACGTTTCGCCGTTATCTTAAGGCACCGTTGTAGTTAAATCCGTAGCAGATCGACGCTTGAGAGGCAAGTTAATTTGTAATATCACTCGTGTGTTTTTTAATTATGATCTGTCCCTTGATTGGTTGATCGATTGTGATTTAATTGACCTGATGTTACATACTACCCATTAGTGGTATTGAAACAGAAGTAGCCCCGTTGACAGATTGTAGATTAAGTGGGATGGCTTTGAATTCCCTCTGGATTGTATTACACAGTTCATTGGTTGAGTTCGGCCAATTATATCTCACAGCAACATATTCCTGAACGCTGTGTATGGCCATGTGGCTACTGATCACTTGAGTAAAACCATGTTGCAGACATTATATTATATAGATTTTTTATTTTCAATGATATAGGTATATCTTGATTGAAAAAAATTTACTGAGTGTGTATGTGTTTTGGAAATTTTTCAACCCAAAAGATCTTTATTAAGCTTTTCAACACATTATCATTTCAATGTTCAAGCTCAGGTGACTCTTAGGTTCAACTTTGAAAATACTTATTCCCATCATAATATATATGTAACTATTTTTCCAAAAATTAAAAAATCTCACAAAAGTCCAGATTATAAAACATGTAAAATTCAATAACTTAAAGATAATGAACTAACAAAAGAACATATATAAATATTGTGTATAAATATATATATATATTATATATAAAAGGTAAAGAGGAAAAGAGTAACGTATTTGTTTAGTGATGGAATAAACGAATTGGGTTTTCAACGTAAACCATATCAAATGAATCAGCGGTTGCAAAGACAGCAGCATCTTGAACTGAACCTGAAGCGGCAGTAATATACTTAACACCTGATCTAGCAGCTCTGTAAACATTATCTGGGAACGGGAAGAAAGCATCAGAAGATAGAGCAACGTTAGTTAATTTAGATAACCATTCTTTTCTTTCTTCAGTGGTCAATGGTTCAGGAATTTCTTCAAATTTAGCTTCATATTCTTCTTTTTCTGGACCTTCTGATGGAATTTGATTGGAGACATATAAATCAATGGCATTTGATTTATCTGGTCTCTTGGTACCTTTAGCCCATTTGAAACCCAAAACTTTAGGATGTTGTCTGAACCACCAGTTATCAGCTTTATCACCAGCTAATCTAGTGCAATGGATTCTCGATTGTTGACCAGCACCTAAACCAATAACCATACCATTTTTAGCATAACAAACAGAGTTTGATTGAGTGTATTTTAAAGCAATTGTAGCAACAGTTAAATCAATAACTGCTTGTTCTGGTAAATCTTTATTCTTAGATACAATTTCCTTGAAAGTTGATTTATTGATGATAGCATCATTTCTTTTTTGTTGTAAAGTAATACCATAAACTTGTCTTGATTCAGTAGGCTCTGGAGTAAAAGTTGGATCAATTTGCAGAACACAATATTTACCTTTCTTTTTTTGTTTTAATAGAGCTAGAGCTTCTGGTTCATAACCTGGAGCAATAACACCATCGGAAACTTCTTTTGAAATGATTTGAGCAGTTGGTAAATCAACAATGTTAGATAATGCAATCCAATCACCAAATGATGACATTCTGTCAGCACCTCTGGCTCTAGCGTAAGCATTAGCTAATGGAGATAAATTTTCAATATCTTGAACAAAATATAATTTTTTTTCAACATCAGATAATGGTAAACCAACAGCGGCACCAGCTGGGGAAACGTGTTTAAAAGAAGCAGCAGCTGGTAAATTTAGTGAAGCTGATAATTCTTTAACTAAGGGCCATGAGTTCAAAGCATCTAGTAAATTGATGTAACCTGGGGAACCACTTAAAACTTTAAATGGTAATTCACCTTGGGAAACAAAGGCTTGAGCTGGTCTTTGATGTGGGTTAGCACCATAACGCAATGGTAATTGTGAAATGTCTTCAGCGTACTGCTTTCTGAAGAAATCAGAAATGGCAGCATCATAATCAGCAGTGTGTTCGAAAGCTTTTAAAGCTAATTTATTTCTAACTCTTGAAGAGATTTCACCAGTTTTCAATTCTTGTAAGAATTCAGGATAATCATTTGGATCTGATAAGATGGTAACTCTTGAATGATTTTTAGCAGCAGCTCTTAATAAAGTAACACCACCAATATCAATCTCTTCAACAGCTTCTTCAATGGTAACTGAGATTTTAGAAATAGTTTCCTTGAAAGGATATAAATTACAAACAACAAAATCAACTTTTTCAATTTGTTGATCTTTCAAATCTTGTTCATCTGATTCTAGATTTCTTGCTAAAATACCACCATGAACAGCAGGATGTAAAGTTTTAACACGACCACCTAACATTTCTGGAGCGTGGGTAATTGAAGAGACATCTTCAACCGGAAATCCAGCTTCACGGACTAGTTTGGCAGTACCACCAGAAGCTAAGATACGGACATTGTTTTCAACTAATCCTTTAGCTAAATCTAACAAACCAGTCTTATCATAGACGGAAAGGATAGCAGTTTTTGTATAAGCAGCCATTGTAATTAGAGAATTAATGTAATCAAATTGTGTTCTTAATGGGAGATAGAATTGAAATGTCAACAAAGTTCTCTGAAATCAATTCAATAAAGAATCTCAACTAAAATGGAAAATTTCGATTAATTTATAAGTTTTTATGAAGAGAGTGATTAATTTAATTTCGCTGCAAAAAATTAAAAGAGTCAAAATCAGTTCCGAGGAGGCCAAAGTGGATTCTGGAACACCGGAACTTCAATTATGCGATCATGAAATAGAAGCTACAACAGATTGTGTGGAGTGATTAAGTGGTGAATGTGCTATAGGATAGTCACTAAACAGTGGATATCTCAGTAATCGAAAAAGTCAATTTAAATACATTTAGAAAATAATGGAAATCAATGTTTCTTAATCTCAGCAAAGCTGGTAAAATTTCACTAAACACATTCTTTATTTTAAGGACACATTCGAACCAAGGCAATTGCTTTATTCATTTGAGCAAACAGATCAAAGACAACACTAACCAGATTAACGGTATCTCCATAAAGATAAAGTGTTTTGTCTTTTCCAGGTGTGACGACGACCAGCTTTGGTGTTGTTGTATCTGTGACCTTTGTTTAAACCTCTTGATTTCTTACCTGAAGCAGTCAAACCTCTGTTTTCACGATGTTTGTGAACTGGGTTGACGATCCAGTTGATTCTAGGATCACGTCTGATAGCGTTATGGTTTGGATCAACTAAAATAACTTCAAAGTATTTGTAAGTGGAATCTTGGTTAATCCAGTAAGAGTTTAAGACTCTTAAGTTGGCAGCACGACGACCAACTCTTTCTTCAGCAGTAGTACGTAAAGATTTTTGGTATTTTAATTGAGCAATACCTTGGTTGGTTGGTTTACCGTAAGTAGCACCTTTTGGAGCAGGTCTCTTTCTGTTACCTCTTCTGACTCTAACTCTGTAGATAACGTAACCTTGTTTAGCTTTGTAACCTAATCTTCTGGCTTTATCTGGACGAGATGGTCTTGGAGCTCTGTGGATAACGTTTTTTTGACGGTATTCCCAGACTCTAACTCTGAATAAGAATCTGTTAACATCAGATTGTTTTTTTCTTTGTAATTCTTCTAAATATTTGTAGGCACCCACTAGGACATTATGTTAGTATTGAAATGAAAATCATTTTGTATTGATATCTTTACATACTTGTGAATGTATATACGGTAGAACAAAGATTATGATTCAAAACAGAGTAAATTTTTCACTTGAAATTTTTTTTTTGTGTGTCCAGAAAACGACGACACTTTACCCGGATCAGAAGTTTTTTTTCTCATCAGTTTTAGGGCTGAGTTGTTGGAATATAAAGTCACGTGTTTGCAAATAGTCAACCCTAATTCAAAACCCAACTCCAACAAGTATGAAGTATTTGAAATGTTGTATGTTGAATAATCTAATGAGTATGAAATCATAAACTATATACACGCTCCGAGGCTACAAAGCAGAATACCACAATGATATACAGATACCTTAATTATATCATCGATGATGTTATTATATGAATGCTGATATAAGTGATTTACGTATTTTGATTCACATTGAACATTCTTTGAAAAATGACATTTCCAAATTCTCACTCAGCTCTTAATATTGTATGCACTGGGTGGATATGTATCATTCTAAAATTGGAAATTGGAACCTTTAATAATCAATCTGCTCGTATCTGGTACGGACTCAAGCTTTTTTAATCGTTTATCTATGATATTTAACATATTTACTTTATGTTCTTAGAAAACAACATAAGTGTTTGCAATGAATAATCTTAGAACTCTGAAGTAGACTCAAGTGGACTCTTGATTGTTTATTTTATATAAACTCTGTAAGACTATAATTTCTGTCTATGGAGAAGTCGTGTACAATTGTGATCCAAAAATCTAGATTATTCTATAACTCAAAGTAATTCTCATTCCTAAACCTTATCCCACAATCACACATTCGAATTAAATCCTAATCATAAATCACGTCTAATTGACCTTCATATCGCGTTTCAATGTTTATATAAAATTGTTAGAGTTTTAGTATGGAATTTAGGTGTCAGTAATTTAGAAATTAGTACTATTGCGTATTTGTACATATTGTTTCTCGTTTCAAATTTGTATTGAAGTAAATCCATCATTGGAAATTTGATAATTTGATGAAACGGTATGTTTCATCAATCACTTACTTCCCTGAATATTATATATATATATATATAAACCTTCCTTGAACCATCTACTATTAGCTCCTCTCTATTAATATTCATTCTCAATTTTCCAATATGTCTTCCGTATCAACACCCTCACTACAAAGTTTCATAAGTTCAGACAGCAGTCTACCTATTGCAATACATCCATCAACTCTTCCAGACACAGATACACTCACATCAAGGTCTCAAAGCATAAAACTTGCAACAGACACTTCTTTCAGTATAACGACTTTGGCTTCAACAAAAAGTCAAACATTTTATTCAAATCTGAGAATTATGACGGATTCTTCAAGTCTAGCTGTTCAGTTAAGCTCCATAGACTCAACAGCGAGTACAATTACTGTTGATAGTAACACTTCAAAAAATGCTGGGTCGTATGCTTATGATAAACTAAATTGGAAGATCACTGTTCTCATTCCCTCTTTATTGATATTACCTTGTTTGTTATGATTCACATATTTATAAAGTTTAGAAAAAGTGACTGAGATCAAGAACTGGTCTGATAAAGTTCGCATATATATACCTAAGTATCTTGAATTTGAAAGGTACAATGTGTTATTCGTTCTATGTTATTGTGCTTCCATAAATCTTTACATAAAAATACCAATTGAAACTCTACCATCCAGACTTACATTCCTGTAAAAGATATAATAAGGAATAATCATCACTGTCAAAGTAGTACTTGAATCTGTTCCAATCTTTCCATTTATGGCTTGCCATTTACTTTTACAAAATGAGTATTAGAACTTCTCTCCAGATTACGCTAAGACATTAAAAGCGAAGAGAGTGAGTGTAACGATGAGTAGAATACGGGGAAGCAAAGTTTATTTATTAGTTGTATATACTCTAACTGTTTTTATACATACTTACTTAATACAGAGAAGAGCTTCTCATATTTTGGTAATCTGAAATATTAACAATCTTTCGACAGGTCACAATTATTTGATTCCAAATATGTTATAATTCATTATTATACCTAATATCTCAATAGAGCGATCTGATCGATCTCAGTTAGGGCTAAAATACCATATTATTTGAGATTTGGTTGTAATGAAGCAAGCTGGCCGCTGCAACTAAAAGTAGGAAGATTAATCATAATTACAAACAATCTAGTTGAAAATAATTTTAATGAAGCCTGCGTCATCATAAGCGCTGATAGATAATTCTATGAACTTTTAGGTTAATTGAATTAACTGGTGATATGAGAGCTTGTTGACACTTTTGACGAATTGTTAATTAATCTGTTCTTTGTTTTGTTGTGGGGACCTATATTATTGTTTGTTAGAACTGTTAATGAAATTGCTAAAGAGCTCGTTCTTATATATATGTAGCTCGAATTTCTTGAAGGATGTTGGTACCATTAGTTGAGACAGTATTTGAGAGTGTTGTACCAGTATTTAAACTCTCTTTTGTTGTAGTTAACATTTCAGTAGTCTTAATATTTAGTGGATCTCTATTCCTCATGAGCATTAGAAATAGAATTGATGTTTTTGAGTCTTTGGTATTTCTTTCTGGGCTATTAGATGATACAAAGATTATTGTAATGAAAATAAATGTGGCTGTTTCAGATGTCGTGGATATGCAGTTAAAATAACCAGTAAATGCGTATTTGTTATTTCAACCACTTTATAGAAGCTACCAGCAGAGGTTGGGCTTGTGTAAGTTCTGATCTCTATACCAGTCAATTAGTCTGTAAAAGTTGTGTAAGGGTTTCCAGAGACAATATAGACACCACATATTGAGTCTTTAGTGGTCTAAGTAGTGGCCTGTATAACACTTTTAGCTTTGGTGATTCTTGAGTACAGAGTTTTCACAATAACAAAATAATTTAGTAGTAATGTAAGTTGAAAGTTCAGTAGACATCACGACTTTTAGAAGTACCGTAAGGAATTTTAACTTTCAACAAAAACTATTGAGAAGTCAAACTGCCTATATAATTAGTGGTAGCAAGAGCTCTGTGAATGAACCAATCCATTGCTCAGTTGTTGTTCTTGAACATAAAAATAGAACACTATCAAATGCTTTAAATTGATAAATTAGAGTAGATCAACTTGTGCCTGAAAAATTTCCCAGATGGTGATTTAATCGACAGTTCTAGCTGTGAAACACCCATCCATTTTATTTAGATAATTCCAATGAGGTATTATTGACCGGTTGTTGAATAATGCATAAGTCAAGTTACTGTGATTTGTAGAGCCTCTGTTACATAGGAATTAACTAGGTTATATGAATTGTCTATGGAGTGGGAGAAACAAAATATTAGATAGACATCCGCTCTGCATACTAGCCCTTAAATTCCACTTCCATATCTCAACAATAACTTCAAACTCATCACAGTTTCAGAAATCCAATAATACATGCCATTCTTTTTGTTTCCTATAAGTTTATGAATGGCAATCTCCGGTTGTAGATCTATTGGGATTATATCACTGTTATTTCAGCACCTTTTGTATAAGTTGATCCTGGACTTGATGCTGTCTAACAGACTTTCTGATAAACTGTCAAAATCGAGCGAATTGTGTTAATTATATATGTTTCTAATAACTGGAAGATAGAGCTATCATTGTGTGTTCTATCTAGTAGTCTCAGGTTTTGTTGATTCGAGAATCATGCCATTTTAAACGGTACTGTCACTAATGAGTCCTGGTCATTTCTGTCTCTCGTAGTTTTTCTCATTTTTCTGAAAAGTGACGTCTATCAGACTTTGCAACTGTAAGAAATCACATACTTCCCTGAGAAGAAATGGTTTTCTATGAACACTTTGATTGTACTTCTTGACTAGGACTAGTATAGAAAGTAATTATTCTGGATTATTCTGGGAGCGCAATAGAGTAGATTATTTTATATAAAAAATTTGACAATGGAACGTAAAAAAAGATAAATTATTTAACTACATTCATACTTGAGAAAAAACCATTAAATTAAATAACCAAATAAACTATACTGAAAAAATAACCTTTTATTGAGCAACTCAATTGCATCAAAACCATTTAAAAGGATTCTTAAAGCATTGAAATATCAGAGAAAAACAACCAAACTATAATATAAAAACTTTTTGTACCATAACTAACATCAATAAGCTTATAAACCTAAAGCCATGATGATTGGAGAAGCCATTAAAGCACCCATGGCGACACCAGCTTTCCAGTTCATGTTGATGTTAACAGCACCGTTAGTTGAGGAACTGGTGTGGTTTGAAGAGTTTGAAGCAGCGTAGACAACGGCTTGGGTTGGGACTAAAGCTAAAGTGGTAGACATTTTGTGTGAAGTATATGAGTTTTGTAGTTAATGAAGTTTCTTTGAAAAAAGATAATAAAGAAAAGAGTGGAAGGACAAAAGTTGAAAGGGAAATTTGACAGATATTTATATTAATTTCAATAGTTATGAAAAATCAATTAGATTTCCTAAAATGGAATTTTTTTCTTGAAATAAAAACAAGAAAAATCATACTTGCAGAAATTATAGTTCTAAAAAAAGAACGAATTTTTTTGATCTGAGATTTTTAAATAGAGCTACTATCTCATGATCGAGCTATGAGTTCTCATGAGTGGTTAACTGAACTACAATTGGTGAATAACTGAACATAAACTACTTTAACACTGACCGTTAAAAGAAGAAGGAGCCAGAAAAACCTCTTAAAAGATTCTGACCGTGTTTCAACCTTTGAGAAATTTTCCATTAAAACACGCTTTTTTTCTATTTTTAGGACAAAATTAAGCAAAGATTTTCAATTGAAGTCCAAATCCGGATAAGAGATTTACTTAAATTAGACAACCAGCATATGTTTTTTATGAGAATTGATCTGTGTATATTGTAATTCATTGGTAGATCCTGATGAGGTTGCTAATGGTAATTCTATATTAGAGAGGTGATACTAAGCAAAAATTCACTACAGTCACTTAAGCATATGAATCTTAAAACCTCGCTGTATTTTCATCTTTAAATCCAGGAGCCTGATTCAGCACATTTGGTGGAATGGAAAATACGAGTTTTGAGGGTTGAGAATCGAGATACGGGCAAGTTGCAATAAGGCCAATTTTCAACTTAAAGTACTCTAGAGTCTATAGTCGCGAGTGCGCGTAAGCTGTACATAACACCGTAATTTTGAAACGTGAAAGGTGGTGAATGTTATGTACTAGATTCAGTAGCTACATTCTTGAATTGAAAATATTTGAGCGAAAGATACAAGTTTATTGATTTCCTTTAATAGTTGATTATTGGAGATCGTCTTGACTCTTGAAGTTCAAACGTCACGAGATATAATGAGATATATGAGGCTATGTAAGCCTCAAGGAATATTTCAATTCTTGATATACGGAACATTTCAATCTATCGAAATTTCATATACTAAATTTACTCATAATTCTACTTTCTCGATCTTGATTAATGTTAACTTTTAAGGTAAGCGAACGAATCTGCCTTATACTTTTTAAGAGTCTTATGATACATATGTGATAGCCATTCGACTTAAAATCGAGACTAAATAGATCTAATGGTATATTACTACGAGTTGTACTACAGATCAATCATCAGAGAGTTAGAGCCTCATTGATTACCCTACTCCATGGATCTAGCTTGCACTAAATCACATTTTTCCTAACAATTGTAGGTGAACCACTCATAATCGTCAACGTTGAATAGGTAACACATATTCTAAGTAGTAACTGCTAGACTATTTAAACTACTTATATCTTGATTTTTAAGTATCATGCTATGTTTTCGAATTTTCAGTTGTGACATGCACGTCACAAAGGTGTGTCCATAACAGATAAAATGTCTGGATGTAATTATCACCACCACTCACAGTGAAAAAAAAACTGAAATATCAACACTTTTTGATATGAATTTATATGAAACTGTAACCTTTAAAAAACCTAACTATAATATAAATAGAAATGGCAGGATCAGTCAGAGAAAAAAAAGAAGAATACTTCAGTAAATTAAGAGAATTATTAGAAGAATACAAATCCATCTTCATCGTCGGTGTTGATAATGTTTCTTCCCAACAATTACATCAAGTTAGAAAATCATTAAGAGCTAAAGGTGTTGTTTTAATGGGTAAAAATACTATGGTTAGAAGAGCTATTAGAGATTTCTTATCTGATTTACCAGAATTCGAAAAAATCTTACCATTCATTAAAGGTAATGTTGGTTTCATTTTCACTAACAGTGACTTAAAAGAAGTCAGAGAAATCATTGTTGAAAATAAAGTTGCTGCTCCAGCTAGAGCTGGTGCCGTTGCTCCAGATGATGTTTGGGTTCCAGCTATTAACACTGGTTTAGAACCAGGTAAAACTTCCTTCTTCCAAGCTCTAGGTGTTCCAACCAAAATTGCTAGAGGTACTATTGAAATTGTTTCTGATGTTAAAGTTGTTGTTGCTGGTTCTAAAGTTGGTCCATCTGAAGCTGCTTTATTAAATTTATTAAACATTTCTCCATTTACTTACGGTTTAACTATTGTTCAAGTTTATGATAATGGTCAAATTTTCCCATCTTCAATCTTAGATATCACTGATGATGAATTAGTTTCTCACTTTGTTTCTGCCATCAACACTATTGCTTCTATTTCTTTAGCTATCAACTACCCAACTTTACCATCTGTTGGTCACTCTGTTGTTAACTCATACAAAGATTTATTAGCTGTTGCAATTGCTTCTAAATTCGTTTTCCCAGAAATTGAAGAATTAGTTGACAGAATTGAAAATCCAGAAAACTATGCTTCCGCTGCCCCAGCTGCTGCTGCTGCTGCCACTTCATCTGAAGCTGCTCCTGCTGAAGAAGCTGAAGAAGAAGCTGAAGAATCCGATGATGACATGGGTTTCGGTTTATTCGATTAGAGGGTTAGTATATTAGTTTATTAATTTAACATCTGCAATCAACTCTTTGATTTGTTGTAGCTTAAATATTGAACTGGAACAATAAAGTTGCAGAAACGCCAAATCTTGCAGTAAAATCAGTAGTAATTTTCCAAAATCTCCAATTATCATGTAAAATATTCACTAAAAAAATGTTTGGGTTTTTTGAATTGCCCAGAAGAAGAAGAGAGAGGCTTATAAATAAAAAGAATGAATGAAAATTTAGATTCTTATATCTTTTTTTATATTCCATCAATTGTATAATATAAGATAGATTATGGCTAGCAGAGAAAGACCTCCAACAGTTCCTAGTGGTTGGAAAGCGCAATTCGATGATAAATACTCAACTTGGTTTTATGTTGATTTAAGTAGTGGTAGATCTCAATGGGAAGCTCCAAAGGGAACCACCTTCCCGGATCAAGATAGGGAAAGTTTACCACCCCCATACGCTCCAAATGGTGGCAACAATAGCCCTGCTAGTTCAGCTAAGAACAGTTTCAGCGATCGAGGAGCTCAACCTAGACAAAGCCCACAGTTCCAACAAGGATTTCCTCAACAATATCCTCCACATCAACAATATCCACAATACCAACAATATCCACAACAAGGATACCCACAACAAGGATACCCACAACAAGGATACCCACAGCAGTATCAACAAGGATACCCTCAACAACCTCAACAACAAAGTAAAGGTAGAATGGGTGGTATGGGGCCAGGTGCAGGTATGGCCATGGGAGCAGGAGCTGGTTTATTAGGAGGTATGGCATTAGGGTCGATGATGGGTTCAATGCACCAACCTACATATGTTGAAGAGAACAATTACTATGGAGATCAAGACGGTGATTATGGTGGTGGAGACTTTGGAGGAGACTTTGGAGGAGAGTAAAGAGAGACTGTAAAGATAGATAGAGATTACTGAATAAACATTTTAGTGTGGGATTTAGTTTTGTAAGGTTCCGAGAGCCGAGGGCCGAATCTTTGACGTAATAGAATGGTAATAGGGAAATAATGGCCCGGAAATAAATGCGGACTTAAACGAACTGATTCAAGCCGTTATTTTAATTTATTTGTTTATTTTATTAATGAATGAGTGAATTTTTAATTGGCAGAGCAATTTTATTTAAATAGATTGACGTCTCTTTTATAGTCAAAATTGTGTCTGTGGTAGTGTTTATCCATCACTGTACATAATCACAATGTCCAGATTCTTACCAAAGAGAAGAGACTCTTCGATGAGCAACAACACTAACAGACTATCCATAGACACCTCATCTTTGGATAAAGATAATTCAAGTATCAATACAAACATAACAATCCCATCCATTCCAGGTTGGAGGGTAGAATATGACCCAGTGTTGGGGTATAAATACATTCATGAGAAAACAGGACAGATTCAATTTGATAGTCCTGATGAGGTTATGGTTTCACCAACTGGTAATAACACTAACGGTATTAATAATGATCATAGAAAAGTATTTAGTACCGGTTTAAAAAGATCATTATCTCCAAAATTCTTTACTTCTACAAACCTGTGTTCTAGATCACCATCTCCCACTTTAGAGAGTAATACCAGAATGAAAGTCACTAGGAAACCATCTTCATTGTTTGCATTTGGTTGCAAAGAAAAAGAGAAAAAAGATGACATACTTTCTAATAACGATAACATTGAGAAAAATGCCATTAACAAAGTTAGCAACGACAACAAAAACAATGACGATGATGATATTGAGGAGTTTAAAAGACAATTAGAAAAGGAAATGTTGGACTATGAATATCAAAGAATTCATAGAAACTCAACATAAACTACCACTGATAAAAAAAATAACAAATTCCTTTTAATGAGATCTACGAAACGCTTACAATGCTTAATGAAACGATTATGATTTGCACCTGTATATAACAGCAACTATATTAATTCTATTTTAATCTATTTTTAATTTTTTTGTATGTTTAATCAGATCTTTCTAGATCTTCTTGTAGTGACATTACTTTTCTTTGGGATTGAGGTTGAAGTGGAAGTAGAAGTGGGACTAGGAACTTTTTCTTCTTCTTCCAACTTCTTTTGTGCTTGTAGTTCTCCAATGAACCACGTCAAGAGCCCCCATAGTACCAAAGAAATGAACAAGAGTGCAATTAAATGGATGTTAAAGTTGGATAAGAAGATTAAAGTGGCCAGAGACACCACAAGTAGGAAAAAAGTGACATGAGTGGCAAGAATCAAGGTTGGTGTGGCACCAGGAGTAAATATTGATTGCCATAGTTCTTCCAGGAATCCAATCATCGTGAAACGTTGATAGATATAATGCTATATATATGAAGTGCTGTCTAATTGTTAATGGAAAAATTGAAATTTGTACCGAGAAGTTGGAAGTTAGAATCTTCACGTTAAACACACACAAACACAGTTAAGATGTCTAAATTCGCTCCTAAAGAACCAGTCCAACTGAACGAGCCATTAACTGACGTCTACACGAAAGAGCAGCTATCTCTATTCAACGGTGAGTGACTGATAATTCCTGTAGATCTGATTGGGGAAACAAAACACACTGACACACAAATGGGAAACAGGTATTAATTCACCACGCAGATTCATTGCAATCAAGGGCGTAATCTTCGACGTGTCGCACAACGTTGCAGCGTATGGGCCTGGTACCAAGTACAGTGCCCTAGTAGGGAGAGATGCCAGCAGAGCACTAGGCAAATCGAGTTTGAAACCAGAAGACACTGATTTATCAGTTAGTGATAATACTGATGATTTCACAGAAAGACAGCACAAGGTCCTTGATGATTGGTACAGCTTCTTCTCGCAAAGGTGAGTATAACAAAATCTTTGCACGGTGAATCCAGATCCGAGTACTGACAGACCTCACAGGTACAATATAGTGGGAGTTCTACAGAAATAGAATGGTTAGTTTAGTGTACACTCCTCAGCGTAGTCTTTCAATTCCGGACTTCTTTTCTTTTTGGCGGAAATTCCACTTTTCGTATAATTTTTTTTTTGTTTCCAACTGGTATTAATTCATTCAAATTCAAAATTCGGTTGAATATCGTCTAATTATTACTTTACGTTTAGATATTGCTATCTCAATTTAAATCCATTATTCAACGCACCCGGATTCTTTCTGTTTTTTCAAATTGAATATTTTCTTCAAAAGTTTACTGCTTAGTTTCCCTCTTGTTCAGCCATCAACTACAAACTCAGTCAAATCACATCGATCTGCCCTTGATCTTCACTAATGCAAGCTGCTTCAAGTACACCATACAACTCTTCAGTGAGAAACCAACTCCTGAATGGTGATATTGGTAACATTGACGTTAGATATGAATCTCCAATCAATGGACAACCGTACATCCAACAACAATTACCGCAGCATCCATCTCAATTTCGAAACTATCCACCAAGTGAACAGAGATTTTACTCTTTACAAAGCTCATCTAACAATTATACTCAACTTCAGCAACAACCTGGTCAAGGATCAAGAAGATCATCTTTTGCAACCAATTCAAGTTTTAACGTCTTTAAAAAGGCAAAAGAAAAATTTACTTCTTCCACTTCAAACCTTCAAGATTACGATGATGATGATAAAGATATAATAATGGATCAGTCACAGGCTAATTCCGTGAGTTTCAATGAATTAAATTCAATTAGAGATCGTGGTCGTTATGGAGGAGGTTCATCATTTGATTCTACCCCAATCATTCCTACATTAACTTCTGCATCAATACCTTCTTCATCAAGTTCAGGAAATACTTCAATAACGTCCAGTACTCAATACAGAAAGCAAATGATTGCTAAGAAAAAGCAGCAATTCATTCAAGTTGATAAAATGAATAAAATGTTTGCTTCTGATCCAAGAGCAATGTCATTACAATCAGTGGGACGAAATCCATACTTGGAATCAGCAGATTCAAGAAACAATTCATTAATGAGTGGTGCACCTCCACCACTACAACCTCAATTCTTACAAAATGGTAACAATGGTCCAAGAACTAATTCATTCACCAATCAAGGATCAAGAAATAACTCATTAACCAATCAACCACAATACAGAGGCCCTAATCCATATCAATCACATCAACTACAAATGAAAGGTTCAAGAAGTAATTCTTTCACGAATCAACCACAATTTAGAGCAAATTCTTTAACAAATCAACCATTACCTCCTCAAAATTCCCAACAATTCCAACAAAACAGATTGGCATTGAATGGAAGGGCGTACTCTTTACAGGCCGGTGGAAATCCATATCAACAACAAGAAATAGGTCAAAGTCAACAACCTGGGGCGTTTAATAATAGATTTAACGGTCCGAGGAATAATGGCCCTAATAATGTATCAAGAAATAATGGTCCTCCAATGCAAAGAATTAACAACAACGGTCCACCGCCACCAAGACAGCAAAGAAATTCAATTCCTGGAAATCCATCTCCTTTAAGTCAATCCCAAACCAATTTATCATCAGTTCAAGCCCAATCATCTTCGTCACCTCCAAAAATCCAATTACCAATAAGGGAAATCTCTGACGTTCCAGAACTTAAAGAAGTCAAAATCACAAACCATCATTATTTAGCTGATAATATTGATGAAGGTTCTTCGATCTCAAAAGACAGCTCATTGGTTTCAACAACAACTACACCAAATGGGCAATCAACCCCATCACCAATTAACAGTTGTATCCAATCACCACAACAAAAACCAATCAATGATGAGGTTTCACCTTCAAAATTACCAAGAATCAAGGCATTACCTCATTTAAGCTTATTAAGTCTTGGTGATAATTCAGATGATTCAGATGATGAAATTAATAAAAATGCATTAATTATAGAATCGCCAAAAAATAAAGAACCCCTCACATCACTAGCAGTCATCCCAAACTCTTCAACTATATTATCGTCATCATCTCCCTCATCATCACAGATCAACTTATTTGATTCATTACAATCAAGTACTGATTTCACTCCAAGAGTCCTAGAACCATTACACGAATCTGAACCATTGAAAAATATCAATCGAGGATCAGTCACTACACAAACTACTTCATCAGAATTAGATAATTTTATTTCACCTAATTCAAACTCTGTTATGAAATCTGCTGCAAGAATAGATAATAAACATACGAAACAAATTTCTGTTTCTTCATCTGTGAATTCAATTGTTAGTGCTAAGCCTGATCTGATAAATGAATATAACAAAAAATTTTA
This sequence comes from Phaffomyces thermotolerans, assembly GCA_003707215.2. NCBI lineage: Eukaryota > Fungi > Ascomycota > Saccharomycetes > Phaffomycetales > Phaffomycetaceae > Phaffomyces > Phaffomyces thermotolerans. Next base: position 357,816 of record PPNJ02000006.1, on the reverse strand, counting down.
TGATTTAGCTAAAAATCCGTCAAATGGTGGGAATGGAAATGAATTTGTTACTGCTTCGCAGTTTACAATCCTAGGCTCGAAAGCCGGTTTTAATCATAAGAATAATAATCAATCTCAAAAACCAGCTAATGATCAAATAAATAATTACCATCAACAAATAGATGAGACAACTCCAAAAATTAATCAACAACAACATTTTGAAAATAAATTAATGGTTGGACAGGCAATCAATTCATATCCTCAGACTAATCATGAAGAACGTAAAAGTAGATTAAATGCTGACTCATATAAAGATTTAGACAAGACACCAATTGTTGACCAATCTAATAGATTCAGTGTCCATACGACGCCATTAAACATAAGAAGATTAAGCACAGATAGTGGTAAATCAAATAATTCAAGTAAAAGTGCTTTTAGTAAAACTTTTAAATCACCTAGATTTTTGAAAAAATGGACAAAGAAAAAAGATGATAAAAAGAAAACAAAGGATCAAGTATTCGAACAAGTCATTAAACCTTTAAACAACTCATTCATTGAATCAAATGGAACATTTGAATCAAGAAACGTTTCTAATCTTTCAGAAAAGGGACATCTTAATGATGATCATTCAGTTAGACAAATCCATAATGATGAATATGATGTTAGCACAAACACAGTCATTCATCATCCTGCTGTTAATAATAAATCCAATCAATTATCATTCAAAAAGGAATGTGATTCTGATAAAGAGCTACCAGCTATTAATTCAAATAATGACGAGAAAATTACAAGACTAGGCGAATCATTTACTGCAATTCCTGAAACTCAACAAAAGGAAGCAAACCAACAGAAATCCTTAGATCCAAATGATTATTCCAATAAGATCAAAAGTAAATCATTCAATTTAACAGTTGCTCAATTGGGTATCATGGAAGATAAAACTGGTTTAATTGAAGAACTCGAACTAGTTTCAAGAGAACTAGCATCATCGATTAAAAGAGAAATTAGTCTAGAAGAAAAATTAAGCGGAAAACCTGTATCATCATCACCAAGTTCAGTTGAAGATTCATCAGTGGAAAGAATTCAAGCAAATGCTTTAAAAATTGCAGAATTAACTCAAAAGTTGAATGAGGAAAGAAAAATCAGATACATCGCCGAAGAGCACGTATTATTACATGAAAACAAACAAGTTCCATCTACATTAAAGTTAAATTATGAAATAAATACCCTTAAAACTGAATTATCTTATCGTGCTGAGTTAATAAACAAACTATCATCACAAATTGAAGATTATAAAAATGAGGTTCCAATTCTGAGAAAACAACTAAATGAACTAAGTATAATCAATGATGAGAATAAAAATTCAATCATACCTAATCTACGAAATGAAATTGAGTTTTTGAAGAATGATCATAAAAAGTTATTGGCATTAAATGAAAAATTCAAACTGCTAAAAACTGAAAATTCACACCTACAAAAGCTTTTGGAATCAAATGGAATCGATCTAAATCAAAAAAATGATCATTTAGTCATGAAAAGTTCAACAACAAATTTCAATCTAAATCCAATTTCTGATAATAATAGTCAATCAAATTTTGAAAAACCATTTCATACAGTAGCATCATTTGACAATAACAAACACGAAACACACCATAAAAGACCAGCAGCATTCTCGTTACTCAATGTCAACCCAAAAGAATAGACCCATAAACAAACAAAATAGTCATATAAAAGTATACAATTATTTGTAGAGTTCATTCCTTTATTATTTATTACTTATTACTTATTACTTACTTATTCACTTGCTGATATAATCTTTTTTTTTATTTTTTTTAACAGAAAAAAAACAAAGAAATGAAGTAATTTTGAACTAACCTAAATATTATTTGATCATAATACACAATCATGAGCTTCAACAGAAAAAGAAGATCTGGTAAGTAATATTTAGAAACATTTGTGAATTGTGACTACTTCCTGTTACTAACAATTGCGTCTCCGCAGGTAATGATGAATATCAGCAACCATACCAAAAAAGGTTTCGTTTACCGCCAATGGTTGAATTAGCCCAATCATTAAGTGGTGATTTAAACACATTAGGTGAAACTCCACAAAAATACGTGGAAGATGTTGACTACATGTGTAACCCTATCGTTGCACATTTTGAAAAGGATCAAATGTTTAGAGATTCAGTTTTAAATACATTTTTAGCAATCACTGTGGAACAACCTCAAAAAATGCCATACGTTGCTGGATTAATTCAAGTTATCAATTCAAGAAATCAAACGATTGGGAAAATTATTGTCGAATTTTTCCATCAAAAGGCTCAAGAAGCCATCGAACAAGCTTTTTCCAAAGATTTTGAACCAAAATCCTATGAAACTGGTCCTTGGAATAGATTAAAATTAATTTTAAGACTATTATCTACTTTATCGTACATTATAATTGAAGAAAATATTATCAAGATTCATACACAATTGATCAAATTGGCTATTGAATTACAAGAATCAACACCGGGTAAAAGAAATCCATTAGCAGAAGCACTTTATTATAATACATTAATTTCAATTCCATATCTATTTCTTTTTGAGAATAATAATGAAACTTTAATCAACTCAGTTAAAGAGTTAATTGAATTAAGTGAAGGTTTCAAAATTGTTGAAAATCAATTGACTATAACTTCAACATTCAGCGAATTTTCAAAACAAAAATATCATGAACCAACAGAAATTGTTACATTAATATTACCCTCAGTGAAAAAGATTTTTAATAATGGTGAAATTCAAACATTTGATATTTTCATTAATATCAAAGAAAAGTTGATTGATTTATTAACCCCTGTTGAAAAATATTCTTTACCACAGTTATCATTTCCTTCATTAGATGAATTCAAATCAATAAGTGGTTTAGATACTGGTTTAGGTTCTGTTGATGGGATGTGGAGAACTCCAAGGTTATCTTTTCAAGTTTATTTACCAATTGACAATGTACATGATACTTTACCTCCTTATGATACATATTTTGGGTTATTAATTCGTGATATAACTATTGATGTTATTGAAGCTGTTGAGTATAACAGAATTGAGGTTGCAAGACAAATAATTACATTGGATTTATTTTTCAGAAACGGATTATTTACAGAACCAGGTACAAGTATTGATGATTTAAAATCAATTATTGAACAGAACTCGAACAATGAGAACAAAATATCAACATGGAAAGTTGAAGACGTTGCAGTGGAAACTGTTCTATCGTTAATTTTCAAATTACCAACAGCGTCCCAACCTTATGTTTATTTTTATTCAACATTAGTTGAAACTTGTGTGAAAGCACCACGTGCGATTGCACCAGTAATTGGTAGAGCTATCAGATTCTATTATTCTTCAATAGGACCATTAGATTTTGAATTAAGATTAAGATTTTTAGATTGGTTGTCAGTTCAATTAAGTAATTTTCAATTTTCATGGAAATGGAAAGAATGGGAACAAGATTCAATTGACCAAGCTAATTCAGTTTATAATCCAAAAATCTCATTTATCAGAAATTTGATTTCAAAAGAATTAAGATTAACGAATTCTAATAGAATCCATGAAACTTTAACTCCTGAGTTTCATAAATATTTGAATATTGAATTATATAGTAAGGAAGAAATGAGAGAATATTATGTTTCATTATTTGGAGATGAAACTAAATTGAAAGATGTGGATTTATCATTCAATGATTCAAAATCAAATTTTTTCTTTTTGAATGAAAAATTATCTTTAAACTCATTAGCTGAAAGACTATTCGATCTTATTTATAAAAGTTCAGATAAAACCGAGTTCTCAAAAGTTATCGAAGAAGTTAAATCAGAAATCAAAGATATTGAGAATTCAGAAAGGTTATTAATTACATTAGTTTTCCAATCTGTTTCATTTGTGGGTAATAGATCAATTTCTCATGCTAATAGATTCATTAGTGGAAGTTTTGAATTTTTAAATGAATTAGTTTATGGAGTTGCTGAAGCTATTAAAGAAGGTGAGGAAAATGCAACAAATGGAAGAGAATTAAGCCCAGAAATTTTGAATAAACAAGAATGGATAATTGAAGCAATTTTAAAATATTGGAATAAAGAACCACAAAATGGATTCTTAGTTTTAGATATTTTAGAGTCATATAAACTAATTTCACCAATTTCCAAGATCAAATTCATCTTGAAAGATTCAGGTAAAGTTAATTTTGGTTTAGTTAACATTTCTGCCATTGAATCAATCTTCCGTACATTAACAACATCAGTCAATACAAAAGAAAGATCAACAGTGGAATTGAGATTTATTATAAATGAGTTATTCGAAATTTTGAATAATAATAAGAATAATGATGATGTTATGATAATTCCAGATGTTGATGCACCATTCTCAAAAGAATTAGATCTAAAATGGAAATTCTTTACAATCTTAGGACTAATTAAATCTTTATTGAGAAAGTTTTCTGAAGAGTATATAAGATTTTCAGATGATATTAAAACCTCATTGAAGGAAAAAGTTGAAGATATTAAAGTTGTTGAAATTATCAGCAAATGGGTTGATGAAATAAAAGAATTATAATTGAAATAGTTATACAAGAATATAAGCGAAAGTTAGATAATAGTATAGATAGCTAAAACTGCAGTTAAAAGAATGTATAAAACTACAATCATAGTTATTAGTAAACTAATGACTTTAAAGCTAATAAAATATACAAAAAGCCATAAGGCCAAAACCAGGAAATCATAAAAACATGAAACGTAAAACTTCGTTATAAATAATGAATAAAGAATAATAATAAGATATCAACAATTCAATGATGATATAGTTTTTCCTCAGCTTGACGGACTATTTCTTGAGAATGAGGAGTACCGATATCATGAGCAGCAAAGATTGATTTAATTTTGTTGTTTTGGTAATAAGTATTCCACATTAGTGTCATACCAGAGCAGAATAAAGCAGTCATACCACCTAAATAAAGGAAGAATTTGGCATTGCTGTTACCAGCTGATGAGGCAGCATGTTTATTGAATCTTGTAGCGGATTGTTGAAATAATCTGACAGTTGAAGGAGAAACCATTGTGAATTAGAAAGCGTGTAGTATATTTATAAGTATTTTTATGTGATGATATAATGGAGAAGAGAGAGAAACTGTTCTAATTGAGTAGGACTGATTTACATCAGGTTAAATACTTTTTTGATGATTGCAAATCTCATGATTTTTTGGAAAAGTAACATGATTTTGTTTCGGATCATCAGATTTTTTTCAACTTTTTTGACACAAAAGATCATTCCACAGACTTAATTGACCAATTAATTCTTGACAATTAAGAGTACGTTTCAGAAAAGTGGTTTCATGATTCATCACTGGTTCAACAGTGAGAAGTCTTAAAATTCAAGTTTTTAATATAGATTACTGTTAGGGTATATTATTAAACTACTTAAATTTATACAACTTTACACCTTTTCAATTGATGACCAGTATAAAATTTGTAGTTAGTCATAATTAGTAACCCTATGTAGTAGGTAAATTAGAATCCAGATAGACAATATTAGGAAAAATGATTGGTTTGCTAATTTTCGAAAATAATCTGAGTAAGTTACTGCATTTCCTGAAACTGTGGAACCTTCCAGTGTAAGTCAAATATCTGGTGCCATTTATGATTAAACCATCTATCAAGCATGTAACACAACATACATCTTGATCTTCTTATCCAATTACTATATCTTGATTCTATGCTAACATTCACATAAGTACTGAAATAATAAAATTTTGCAGATCCCTTATCTTAAAAAGTGACAGCTGAACATTAATTTCTTCTATATTTCCGGTGTCTGACTAATATTGATAATTAGGGTTAAGAAGAGTCAAAATAAGTTTCCATCAGATCCTACATATAGTTTTGATACGTTCATGATTTAAGCTATAATCTCTTAATTTATTCCTTCGACAAAGAGATATAATGCAGCTTTGAATGAATTTATTCAATGTTGTATTACTTTTAAATTTCATATTTGATTTGTTTTCTCCCAGTTTTGGCCAAGTAACACTGTCTTTGACTCTTGATGAGTTAAACGCCACCATTTTTAATATGAAAAATTGTGTAATGTCTTAAATAGGCTTTTAATGGATTATCACTGGCATTTAAGTTGATTTTATTCATCCATAAACAAGCATGGTCCCTTACCTTTAGCAGCTAGTGCACATCAAGAATTTAACTGAAAATCTCCATTTTTATCATTTTTAGTTAAAACAACTAGAGGTTCAACCGCAAAAGTAGCATCTTTATAAACATCATGAACATGATTCGTATGATGATCGAATTTCGAATGTAAGGTATCATAGAATCTTGGTTCACTAGCATGAAATTCAAACATACGACCTTCACGCTTTTCATAATGATTTTTTGAACCTCTATTCATAAAACGATCACAAAGAGGACACAAAGTATAGGTATTGTTTTTAGGTTGTGCATAAAATTTATCAGAACAAGTTTTTGACTAACTAACAACATAACATACTTTTGAAGAATAATAAACATTATTCTCTGAATAGTTTTTTGGTTGCTTTAATTCAACATTTGATTCTGAGAATAACACAGAATTGTAAACACTTTCAAACTTTTCTAAGGATAAGATGGAACAGTATAGGAAGTAATATCCAAACGGTTCAAAGATCTGTTAACTTCATTCAAAGTAGACTCATAATTGGAACATATTGTTTAAAAGCGATTGTTGTTATTGATGAGTTTACCATATAGCCAGTGGGAATTGTTGGACCTTAAATAGACATTCTAATCAATTAAATTCTTAGAGACATTCATGTAGACAGAAAGGTTCCTAATAGGAAATAAATTAACTATGTGTACACTTTACATGAGATGCTTTCAAGTTTTGGAAGCATTTCAACGTTATCAACTTTCAATTTTAAGTAAAACTCTTTTAATTCTGTATGAATCTTCAATCTCATGAATGTTAGCATTCAATACAATCTGGTATTAATAACATTTGTTTTAGTCAATTTACCACAATTTGTAAACAAAGCTGCAAAGAAGTCTTGACACAAAAACATTGATTATCTAATATGTTGTTTCCCTTTCCTTAGCGATGAACTCCAACAAATCCAAAAGAGGTAATATTATCAAGTTGCTGACGTGGGTCTATGAAAAACAGTGCATCTTGTTGCTTTGTATGTGACTTACCGACCAAGTCAAACACATTCTGAAACATCATTAATTTATTGTCAAAAGATATTTTTTTACTTTTAAATTCTTTCTGTCACAAAAACATTTGTTAGCGACTTCAAAATTTTATACTATAAAATTCATGAAACACTCATCCCAACTAGGATACCTTATTATCAGATGATTTAGAGAATCTAAGACATCTTAATCATCTCATCATTAGATACATTCCCTATGCTTCAAAATCAATTATTTAAGAAGACATGGATTTCCTAGTTTATTTTCATTCAACATCAACTATCAAGTCCTTACTATCTATTTTTTCAATCAATAATGTGCTCAGCTGTATCAAAACGAAGAAGCTTTAACAATATAACTCACTCTCATGCTTCTTATGCGGAACTGTACTATACGCTTTTCCCAAGGTCTAATTTGGGGCTACAGTTGCTAGAAGTTTTTATTCCAATATTGAAATTGATACAAAGAGACCATATTACTTTACTGATATTTGTATTCAAATTATCAGAGAAAAATCTGATAAATTTAACTGATGTCATATTGTGATACTTTCAAAAGGGACGTTACATTTGCTAAGGCTGGTTTAACTAAATTTGAAGTTTGTGGGAAAATTATCGAACTAGGTCTAGAAGAACCTGGTTTCTATAATGAGAATAATGGTGAATATAAAAGTCATATACTTATAGCTCATAATATCACTGAAGAAACATGCTTCATTTACTCTGATGAAGATTATGAAGAAGATTATTGCTTTAGTTCAAATGATGAAGAGGAGGATATACCATCTAATGAAGTTAAAAGATAAAATTAGACTTCTTCAGAAATACAATAAACAAAAAAGAAAAGAATCTCAAGGTGTTGTTCTATATCCGTTTTTGGTACTGCTTACCATAAAATTGAAACCCAACCAGAAGGATATGAAACTATCGACGATGTTCCTGAATTAATTCATTCAACTTGTGATTCAGATTCTGAATTAGATGAATCTATAGATGAACTGATGGAATTTAAACATTATGAACGATTAGTTCGTTTTAACTATGATTTTGATCACGATTTAGTTGATTGTGGACGTTAGTGTTTTTCATACCTTAAATTGAAAGATTAATTTAATATCAAGAATCTGTAGTACAATAATTTACTGGTATCCTTATGAAATCTGAATTATAATTTATGATTCATAAATAAAGATTAAAGTATAAACTAGCGTATGGGGTAAATTAGTGTATAATTTTCAATTGATAACATTGTGTTTGGTTAAACCGTTTTACTTTAATGGCTTAAAATCAAATGATCATTAACGCTAAAAACAAGCTCAGAAGGGCACAGGTGACAAATAAAAATAAAATTTGAAATTTGAATTAAGATTCTTAACCAAAGACCTTAGACAGTGAACAATATTACAATATTGGATGCTGGAAGCTAGTATAAGAGCTCTATGTTAAATTCTAGATTCGCGAAGTTATGTAAAAAAGTTTCACTTTGAACAATGTTATTGATTGTTTCAACATTGAGGTTGGTGAAATGTTGAGCAGAGTAATCTAGCTTGTCGCTTGTCTACTGAATTAGTAAGTATGATATTTCAATTTCATCTCATGATAATGAATACTTTTGAATGACTTAGTTGAGTCAGTAAATACTAATTGATACAGTTATGTATATATATCAATTTTTTTTTCACTAGTCAAGCACATTTCACACTCAAAATTTCCATTATACTTTTTAGTTATTGATTCTTTTCTATACGATTCTACTACATTCTATATCAATAACTTTTAATGAGAAACAAGATTGAAAGAAGGTTTGATACTTTCTATTGATTATCAAAAGGTTTTTCCAAATTCTTTAATAATTTAATAGACGGTGTCATTCAAAGTTCTCTTAACGGAGTTTGTTGATATTTTTAAAGATCCACTTTAACAAATCTAAAGGCATGAGAATACATTACATATTATATATATAGATTATTACATATTATTATTATTCTTTTAATTTTTTCATGAATGTTATATACAAAATGTGTGGGGTTAATAATACTTGATTTACTCATCTTCAAATGGAACGAGAACGTCTTTATTTTCTAGCAATTCTTGTAATTCCCCAGTTTTGGACATCGATGTAACGATATCACAACCACCAATGAATTCTTTATCAACATATAATTGTGGAATAGTTGGCCATTCGGAGAATTCTTTAATACCTTCTCTTAATTCAGAATCTTCTAAAACGTTATACGCAGCAAACTTTTCAGGATCGACACCAACTTCACCTAATAAATTAATGGTAGCTCTTGAAAACCCACATTGCGGAAATTCTGGAGTACCTTTCATGAAAAGCACAACAGGAGCAGACTCAATAGCCTTTTCAATGGCTTCCTTAGTTTCTGTGGTCATTAATCTGCTAAAAGACCCATTTAGAAGGGGACTTTTGTATGAACGCTGACGAAACTGCAGTCTAGTAGTTTGTAAAACTGTTCTTAACATTATTCTAATATTAATATATATCAAACTTATGGTCCCTATTTACAAAATCTTATTACAAATACAGTTTTGTTTGAATGAAATTTTCCCGAGAGCAAAACAAAACCCTGCCCAAGAGTCACATGACTAGTCTCAAGTCCCAGCTCTTTAAGTCCCGGAAAACGGATACTGCGGTAATATAGATCTCAAATGACGTAAATCTGCATCCATGTCTGACAATTTCCAGATTGAGCTGAAATGGCGAAAAACTTTCTGTAGAATGTCAGGTTTTTCCCATGTTTTGGCAGCGACTTCCCAAAATAGAGCAATAACTCTCACACAAACATTTTTTTTTTTTTTTTTTTTTTTTTTTGCCTGTAAATTTTTAGTAATTGAAGAATCCGTTGAAAAGTTCCAACTCTTTTTCTTTTGTTTGTGAATTGTTCTTTTGTCTTCGTGACTGCGACTCTAGTTCAACTGGCTGGTGCTGCTGAGTTCATTCTAACTCCCACTTTTTTTGTTCGACTTTGAAGGGCTTGCTTGACGTTATTTTTCTTTTACAAAATATCCTTAAATTATCAACAAAATCAATCAACTTCACTGTTTCAAAAATGACTGATAAAGATCAAAGACCTCTACCAATTCTCAACAAGTCAGGGGAAATTTCCGTTAAGTCGAATACTGCCTCTGCTGCTCCTTCTGTCAAGAAAATCAACACCAATTTGACCGCTACCAATGGCGCTAACAACATCGTTGTTACTCCTCCAAACAACACCACCGTTCCTGCTTTATTCCCAGTTACAACTCCCCCAGGTATCAATTCATCTGATGCCGCCGTTGTCGTCTCACCTTCTGATATCCTTATTGGTTCAAATGTTGTTTCGGTTACTGGTAACATGGCTAAACCATCCTCTGTTTCCTTCACTGTTTCAGATCTTGTTGAAAAATCTCATAGAGGTTCAATTAGTGCTAGACCTTCTTCTTTACAGATCAATACAATGGCGAACGCTTCATCTACAAACTCTGTTAGATTACCCTCTGCTTTATCAAAACCATCAAATGACTTTGGCTCAAATCCAAAAGTTTCAGTTTCAAGACAACCATCAGTTACTCGTGGTTCTTCAGTTAATAACATTTCTACCCCAATACTTCAAACTGCAACATCAGTTAATTCACCCCCATCAAATATAGCTCTTTATTCTCAACCTCAACCTCAGCAACCTGTTTCTTCAAATGTTACATTAGCTTCAAGGAATCCAAGTACTACTGCTACAAGTTCAGGTAATTCTTCAAGACAAAATTCTTATTCAAATCTGGATTATATTCAGTTCACTCCGCAGATTTTCAATGCTAATGCTGATACTAATAATAATAACATCAATGAATCTGCTCAAATTGAATTCACTAGATCGATTTCTCCGACCTCAAGAGATAATTCAGGTGTATCGAATTTCCCAATACCATCACCAATTCAATTAACTCATTCAAGTTCTCAAAATTTAGTTCCACTACATCTAAAGAAGAAAGAAAAAACAAAAGCTGTTATATGTACACCAAAAGAACAAATTCCATTCTATGAATTTTTCCAAAAGCAAGATGATAATAAAATACATATTTTAATTGGTGCAACTGGTTCAGTTGCCACTATAAAAGTCCCACTAATCATTGATAAATTATATAAAATCTTTGGTAAATCAAAGTTATCAATTCAATTGATTGTTACTAATGCTTCCCAACACTTCTTAGAAGGGTTAAAATTATCAACTGAAGTTAAAATTTGGAGAGATGGTGAAGAATGGTATGGTTATAAAAACGTTGGTGATCCTATTTTACATCAAGAATTAAGAAAATGGGCAGATATAATGTTAATTGCTCCGTTAAGTGCAAATACTTTAGCTAAAATAGCTAATGGTATATGCGATAATTTGTTAACTTCAATCGTTAGAAGTTGGAATCCTCAAACCCCAATGCTTGTTGCTCCTGCTATGAATACTTTTATGTATACACATCCATTGACTAAAAAACATTTAAATCTGATTGCTGAAGATTGTCCTTGGATTGAAGTTTTGAAACCTGTTGAAAAGGTTTTAATATGTGGTGATATTGGTATGGGTGGTATGAGGGAATGGAGTGATATTGTTGAAATTTTAAGAAAAAAAATCAAACACTTAAAATCTAAAAATGTCGAAGGTGTCACAACAACTTCAGATGCCAAGGTTAAGGAAGAAGGTGATGAAGAAGAAGATGATGATGAAGATGATGATGACGATGATGATGATGATGATGATGATGATGATGACGACGACGATGACGACGATGATGATGATGATGATGAAGAAGAAGAAGGGGAAGATGAAGAAGCAGTTGAAGATGAAGATGAAGATGAAGAAGAACAAAATAATGAACCCTCACAAAAATCAACAACAGAAACATTCCCAAGGAATGACATTACCACAATTATTGAAGAAACATCACCAACTGCTACAGCATTTTCAACATTTATTCCATCTCCATCTACAGAATCAGTTAGAGCTCAAATTTCTCAAACTTCACCAACCAAAAAACAACCAGAGCCACAAAGTTCCATCAAATCAATGGTTATATGAACACGAACCCCATTTCAATACATTATTGCTTAATTGTTTTGAAATGTTCATTATTTAATTTTGTATATTATTTTTATTGTGTCTTTTTTTTGAGGTTTTTTTTTTTTTTTTTTTTTTTTTTTTTTTTTTTTTTTTTTTTTTTTTTTTTTTTTTTTTTTTTTTTTTTTTTTTTTTTTAGCTTTATCTTCATAAAGGTTGAAAGAAGCCAAAATGCTTTTATATATCAACTTACAAAATAGATAAATTCTTTCGATATTCCTATTTCGATTGATCTTACCAAACATGACTTTCATCATATCTCTTCATGTGTTATATTATGTTATGACCAACATATGCCATTGACATACATGGTGGTGTATATACGCTATATTTCAGTCACATTCATGTATCATCAAGTTACCATTATAAAATATGAAACGTTACTTTTTTTGGCATTTGTTTTGTGTTTTTTACGTGTTATATATATGAAGTACAATGAGAGGTATCGAAGTTTCACAATTCTTTGATTAATGTATGTTCCAGTATAATATATCATAATATATATACTATGTATTTGTAATTATTTTATCATAAATATCATGGCTATCATAAATAAGTGCTTCAATAATGCTCAATATTATTATAATTTGCTAAAACCAACCTTCGTAATCTTCAATTCTTAGAAATTCTAAAACGTCAAACATTAAACCGTACCAATGTTGTTGAATTTTCAAATCTGTTTCTAGTTTATTACCAGAATTTTCCCAATTTTCTAAATTTTCCCAATTTTCCAAAAAAACTGAGTTTATTTTAAAATTTAAATGATTATTTAGTTCGTTATCAATAAATGGTTTAATTAGACTTAAAATGTTGGTTAATTTGATTAATTCATTCAACAGTTTAGATAATTTGGGAACTAGAGTTGCATTAAATTGTAAAGAGTTGATTAAGATTTTCAAAAGATTCAAATTTTTGATTGATTGTTTGAAAACTAATGGTAGTAAAGGAACAATAATTAATGCTGAATTAGAATTGATTGAATTGTCTATTGAATTTGTGTTGTTTTCAATGACTTTGAAGATTTCAGTTTGTGCAGTTAATTGATTTTGAATGATTAAACATAGTTGATTTTGGAAAATATTTAAATTTTCATCAATTTTTTTTGAATTATTATTATTATTATTTGTCAAATTATGAATTTTAACCGTTTTTAAAAAATCAATTAATTTGAATTTATTGATAATAAATTCAAAAAATTGTAAAGGTAGTGAATTTTTTTCATCATTGTTTGAATAATTAGAATTGAACAATAATTTGACATCATTCCTAAAATCATTTTGATCAATTAGATAATCTTTCAAGAATGATTTTCCGTTTATTTGATCGTCATTAAAATTTCTATAAGATGATAAATGAGAGAACAACCAGCCAAGTTTTAGATTATCTTTCATTTGTTCGACACCTTTGAAATTTGGGAAATTTTTATCAATTTGTTTCATATTGAGAGTAAACACAGTTGTTCTTGGTAATCCATGAGATATACAATGAATTGAAAAAATAGTGTTTAAACACATCCATAATCTTCTTAATTGATAATGATAATCATCAAAATTATCAGTAACTGATCTTTTTGATAAGTTATCACCCCAAAATAGTCTGTAAATTTTCAATCTGTTAAATAACATTACACTTGAATTTATGATAATAACATCAGTGGCATCACCTAATAATATGACACAATAACTTAATATAACCAAAGTAGATAAATATATGATAATAATTTTTTGTTGGAATTTATCAAAGTCTAATATTATTTTATTGAATAATTTTGACAATTTTTCAAATAATGTATTTAACTTATCTAAAAATTGGTTTTGCGAATTAATGTTACTCAAATTATTTGATGATGAATTTTGATTAATTATTGAAACATTTTTAGAAACTATTGAAATTAATATATCTAATGAAATATAAAAATTTTGGAGTATAAATCTGTTTAATTCATCATGTTCATTTTGTAGAATTGGCGGTTTTGATAGTATATTTAGTAAAGATTGATTATTTAATGATAAAATTGGTAAATTTGGATGAATGAACCTATAGTAAGACTCAATTAGCTGATTTACATTAAGAGTCGGGTTATTAATATAATTTTGAGGTGGAGATTGGAAATTTTGATATTGATTTAATAATGGACTTGTTGGTGGAAATTGTAAAGGTTGAGAGTTTGATCTTGATCTATTCATATAATCAACGGAATTTCTAGTTGATGAGTTATTTGATCTTAAGTCTTCTTCAGAATCAGAAACTATACTTGATTCAGGGTATCTTGATTGTCTAATTGTAAATTGATTGTTTTGTTGAGGATAAACCCTAGCGTCATTTATTCTCCCATCACTTATAGACGATGATATTGAGTCCACAGAGCCTCTTCGATTGAAAGGAGCATCATGAGGAACTTTCCAGAATTGAGATTGAGGTATTATTGGATTTGGATTATTTACTAATGTGATTTGTGCTGATTTATCTAAACTTAACTTTCTTGGACTTGTAGGTTGTGATAATTGAGACGAGGAAGTCTGATGTTGGAATTGATTACTTGATGATGATGATGATGATGATGATTGTTGTTGATTGGAAAACCCACCAGTTATTACATTTAATGGAGGTAAAGTGATTTGTGGTTGTTGAGAAGTTTCAAAACTTGAATGTCTACTTCTATTATCGATATTTTTCTTATTAGAGGTATTAGGAACATCATTTTTAGAGTATCCTTTAGTTGGACCTCTTTTCAAAGGAATCCTTGCAAATGAACAGACAAAACCATTTTTAGAACAACTTGTACATGGTTTTTCTAAAGTATTTGAATAAGTTGTAAAAGTAGCATCACATCTGATTTTTTTGCGCCGACAATTATCACATGCCCTTGAAACTTTTGTTCTTTTTCTATTGTGAAAGTATAATCTATTAGCTTCATCTTCATCCAAACTGTTATTACCACCATTATTATTATTATTACCACTATTATTATTATTATTATTATTATTATTATTATTACTACTGGTGGGAGTGGTACCGGCATCTGAATTCTCAGCGGACGTTAAAACACCAGCTTGTTCAGGTTCAGAAGCGTTGTCAACACTTTCTTCATCACGCACATCGTTATTGGATCCCTCTGCTAAAATTGAAGGAATTGAACTCATTGAGGTAATATTGTATTGGTGATATTGGCCAATAAGTGTGGGTCTAACGTTGTACAAAACACCAAGGGGATATAAGTACTAAAAAAAAAAAGGAGCGCAGTATGAGTTAGTTAGCCGCGTAGATAATTATTGAATCCCCACAAAAGACCAAAGAAGATGAGCAGACACAAATAAGAAGAATTCATGAATTCATTAACAAAATTCTTTCGTACTTTTTTTTTTTTTGTGTAAAACTTATATTCGCGAATTTATCATTTATCCGAAATTCGCCGATCCGCAAAAATTCTGGGGAAAAAAGAAAAAAAAAAATTCTTACATAATAAGATCTATAAACGTTTCTATTCTTTTACAAATCCATCAATTTCCCCAATCTCTTGTTTATTCTCTTGAAACTGAAGCTTTCCTTCTCTTTATCCTCCGGATATTTATTCTCTTTGAAACTGCTCATTGATTCATTATCGGTACTTCTATTTATGTACTCCGGGGCAAATCCTCCACAAGAGTGGAAATTATAATGATGCATAGAATCATCATAACTTGGTGTTTCACTTATTTTATCATATTTGTTATTCTTAATGTTACTTTCATTATCTGTTTCTGAGTTCAAATTGGCGATTGATTCATTCCTTGACTCATTAAGGTTAATATTGTTTTCAAATCCAGCAACGTTTATTGGTGTAATGTCTGAATTGTATTGTTGATTAATTAACGGATTAACATTGTTTTCCAAAAAAATAATCCTATCATGAATATGGTCATGATAATTTGGTGGTGCTTTTCCATTATTTTTTAATACAAACCCGTCATCTCCATTTACAACAATTTGATTATTATCATTATTTTCGTTATCATCTTGATCGACATTTCTATTGAATAAATCATTTCTTTGAAATAGTTTTTCAGTTTCTTTTCTAAAATGAATTTTACCATGTTTATCTAATAGGATTTTACGACCACTCATTTCGACATTTGGAGAAATGAACAAATTAATCGGCAAATTTGTTCTTAATTCACTGATATTCCCATTTGACATGATTAAATTAATTTGTAGTTTTAACTTATGCCTAACTTTTATTAAATCTTCTTTAAAATCACAATCTTGAGTAATTTTTTTTAAATTCGAAGGGATTTTAATGAAAGAATCTATTGAAATTTTATCATTCAATTCATGTCCATCCATTTCATTCATGATAGATTCAAATGGAATACTCTCATCATTATAAATCTCATCTTTTTGTCCTTTGAAGACATAATATTGAACGATTTGCGCTTTAATTAACCCAATCTTCATGCCTTTAACCAATGGAATTAGCAATATATTTATAGGAGACTTCCCACCAATGGGGATAGCTTTGGAAGGAATAGCCACTTCATATTGAACTTTATCAGGCCAACTATTACCGATAGAAATAGTTTCATTTAAAGATAAATTATCAGTTGATAAAGTTCTGAGAATTCTAAAATATTGATATTTGGATATTGATGATTTATTAAAGCCTGTCCTTTCTATATTTGCTTTAAATCTGTATAATATGGAACCAGCCAACAGACCTTCAACAGTTTCTGGGATATCACCAGGTAAAATACATTGAAATGGTAATTCATAATTCCCATTAGGTAAGTCAAATATCGTACCATTCGGTGTTAATAGATTATCGAATGGAGTCCCAGAACATCCATTTTCAGGTAACTGTAAGTGAAGATTATTTGATTGTGATCTAATTAATTTATGTCTAACTGAATGTGATTGAATTTGAGATAATGATATTGGAGAAACTTCAAACCTGTCTGATGGATTAGATTCTAAATCGTTAGTTCCAATGTTGATAACACCATCAGAAGAAGTAAATAAATTGTCCCAAGTGCATTGAAAAATAGTAGATTCTTCTTTAACTGGATTAGCAACTGTATTATTATTTGATTGTTCTAATACTTCTAAAAAATCTAACTTATATTTCCCTGTTAATTTTAACGAGATTCGTTTGACTGATAATGGCTCAGGGATAGAGAAGACTAAGTCTCCGGACAAAACAACAGACGGGCTTTCATAATGGGATCCCCGTACCAATAAAAGATCTTTATAAGTTGTTTTCAGCCTGATGGATCATTGTTAGTGTATGAAATAGGAAGATTTTGATGGGGAATAAACTCACCTTATATCAAAATACGTTGGCTTTGAAGACACGGAGGAGGAAGACTTGCCTAACCCAAACATGACTCTCCTTTAGCTTCTATAATTCTTTTTTTTCAATTATCTATTCTATTTTTGTGTGGATAAAGTGAAATTTCAAAAAGAATTGGTTTTTTTTTTTTTTTTTTTTAA